>CM020505.1:17298128-17560628 GCA_009823395.1 Thamnaconus septentrionalis | reverse complement strand
ATATGAAGTTATTTATTTATAGTATTACGTTTTGCTTGTTCCATATTCAGGTTGTTGGCGTCCACATAAAAACTGTTGACTGTTCTATCTGGAGGAGATTTTTTTTGTCAATTTTTGAAATTTTGGCTCTGCTGTGCATTTGAGTTTGACACCCCAGCCAATGTGTTTCTAATGCCATATATGGAAGACACGTTTTCAGACCTAATTTAATAGAAGTGGAATTATTTCCGAGTTTGAGTTATTTAACGGTTTTGTTCAAAATAAATAAATAATAATACATAAATAAAATGTATTTTTACCCCCCCACCGCCCCTGCCTCCCAAGTAGCCCGGTCCTTTAAACTTCCTGCGTCCGTGTGTCTGTCGGGCCTTCTCGCGGTCTGGCCAGGATCCTTCTCAAATTGGATTTCAAGCCATTAGTGTCCCAACTCAAAGCATATGTTCCGAGTCGCTGAGCGTTTCTTTTTTTTCCCCCCTCCTTCTTCGAGCTCTCTCTCTCTTTCTCTCTCTCTCCCTTCCTTGACGAGACGGAGGGGATGACGCTGAAGAAAAGGGAAGGGAAGGGAAGAAACATACGTGTAGCAGCGGCAGAAAAAATAAACCAGACGCAGAAAAAATAAAAATAAAAAAAGGAATGTCTCGCTCGCTTAAGGGGAGACGTCCCGCGCTGCCGAAGAAAGAAAGACGTCTTTGAATTCAGAGACACGTTCTGCAGCCTGTTACTGAGCGTGTGCATGTGTGTGTGTGTGTGTGTGTGTGAGCGTGCACGCGCGTGTGCGTGTGTGTGTGTGCGTGTGTTTATCCACAGTTCAGAGAGTGATACCTTCCACCGCGCTGCACAAAAGCCACTGCTGTGCTCCATCACAGAAAATCTAAATATTCTGTCTGGGACGGAGGAGGTGGGGGGGGGGTGGGGGATGGGAGGCAAACATTAGAGGCGGGATTAGATTTCAAAAAAGGTTAGCATGCTACTGCCATGCACCACCCGCATAAAATATATATATATATATATACGAGCACATTGAGTATATATATATATATATATATACATATATATATATATATACTCAATGTGCTCGTTCTGGGGCATGTTGTTGAAAGGTGTTTATGTGTTGCGGGGAATCTGTGGTGATATATATATATATATATATATATATAAATATATATACATATATATATACATATATATATATATACACATATATATATATATATATATATATATTATATGAAATATATTTTTTAAAAACCTAATTTCAATCCCTCTGCTTTTAGAGAAGCTGCAACTTTATTTGCGTCCAAATACTTTTGGCCATGCTGGCGGTGCGTGACAGTGGGAGAAGTTGCTCGCTCGCTCGGATCATTATCACGGCAAAATCTAAACAAGTCGAGGACTTTACTCTCCCAGAACACAGAGCGTGTATTCTATAAGCACTTAAACATAGCTGGGGGATGGGCTGATAGGAGTGTGTGTGTGTGTGTGTGTGTGTGTGAGAGAGAGAGAGAGTGTGTGTGCTTGTGTGTGTTTCCAGTCCCGCTTTTTTTTTTTTTTTTTTTTAAGAATGGCGGGCTCAAACACTGCCTCCTCTGTGAAAGCCAGGAAACGGCCTAATGTATTTATCCAAACACATATCTGCTGCCACACACACACACACACAACCACATCCTTCCAACGACAGCAACAAAAAGAATAAAATAAATAGAGGCAGCGCTAGCGAGCGACGCCGGCTACATCAACTGTGCGACTGCTGGCTGAACGCTTCAGGATGACTTGTAACATTTGTCTCTACCTCCACACCCGCCTGCCTTGCTCCTACACATACGTACACACACTATATTTATCATCATGTACATATACATATTATACACACACACACTCACGCAGACACAGTGACTGCAGTGAATCTCACATTCTAGCGTCATGAACACAAGCGAACCAGGAGCATGCAGGGGTGCAGCAGGTAAAAGTAGAAAAGTAGTAAAGTCAAACAAATCCGTCGACCTCGTATAAGACAGAGGAAGGAGAAGACGAGCTGTTAATTATTTAACAATGGTTGACTGCACACACACACTACACCAAAAGCCAGTCACAGCCGACCAACAAAAACACCAATAAATAGATCAACAGAAATAAAAACCTGAAGGATAATAGATAAAAAAAAAAAAAAATCCTGTGCTTTTGCCTGCTTGCAGTGGCCTCCACTCAACTGTTCAAAAATCCTGTTTACGTTGCCAACCAGACAAGGAGACGAGGAACAGAGCGGTGCAGACTTGCAGAGTGCGAACAGATTTTAAAACCGCGTTCAAAATCTTCCCGATAGCTGCGATTGTTCCGACCATCTGAAATATCCTTAGACATTTAAACATCTGCAGGATCTCTCAGGCTCCAGCATCAACATCAACCTAGCATCGGCCCAACATCACCACCAACTCTGCTGTGCTTTTCCCAGAGACCCAGAGACAGACAGACAGACAGACAGACAGACAGACAGACAGACAGACAGGAGTTCACTTTGGGATTCTGCTGACTTGGAATTATTCAAGTTAGATCAAAGATGAATGAGATGAATTTGTTTGGACAAAACAAACAAACAAATAAACAAATAACAAAATATGCAGAGCAGAGAGGGGGAGACTGGAATTGTTAATTAATATTGTTATGTTTAGTGTTTTAATAAAGCTATGTTTTGCATATTTTAAATTAACAACAGGGACCATATTTTTTTTTTTTCTCAGATTTTTTAAATTTATTTATTTATTTATTTTAAATCCCACTCCTGAATCATCAGTGATGTGATGATTTGAAGTGTTTTACTATTTGACCCAGGAGGAGAAATCTGCTGCTGTTTGTTCTGCAAAGCATCAAAAGTTGCAGCAAAAATGAGTCTTTATTGCTACAACGGATGCAGCAATAATGATGCATTTCACCATTTTATATCTCGAAGCTGCATAACCTATGAGAAATGAAGAACGAAATTCAAAAACTGGTAAAAAAAAAGAATTACCAGTTGCATGGTGGGGGGTTTTGTTTGTTTTTTGAGAAGGAGGTGATTTTGAGGTTTTGAACGTCAAACTGTAGACCTGACCTGCATTTTATTGTCACACTTCGAAGGCAAGACTTGAACAGGAAGTGCATGGGGAAGTGTGACTTGAAATTCAAATATTATGATATTTTTTTAAGTGTAAGGTGTGCGTGTGTGTGTGTGTGTGTGTGTGTGTGTGTGTGTGTGTGTGTGATGGCGCACTACGCTCTGAATGAAAAGCACGGTGGTCTCACAGAGCAGCCACGAAGAGTTCCAAGAAAATAAAATGAAATAAATTACGACAAATACCACAACAGCGACGACAAGGCAGCGTGAGACACACAGGTGCGATCACACCTGATCACACCAGCCGCTTCACAGTGCTGCTGCAAAGAGCAGCCGTCTGTCCCAGACTTTCCTGCGGCATCACAGGATTTAAACAGCAGGAACTTGTCGCCTGCACGAAGCTGCAGACCCACTTTTTTACTCATCCAAAAATAAGCGTAAAGTTGCTTCGACAAATTCGTCTAATTCGGTTCACAAATTCCCAGCTGGTGTGTGTGTGTGTGTGTGTGTGTGTGTGCGTGCACTTACATGTGGACGTGAGGAGGCTGGAAGCGGCTCTGATTGATGTTGTAGTGCGTGAAGGCCTGCGTGGGGTTGGAGCTGTACTCGTCCACCGCGATGGTCACTTTTCCATGAGCCATGCTCTCCGCCGTCTGGACATGAGATGTGGTCCGTTCACCTGGATGCAGCAGCAGCAGCAGCAGCGAGCTGTACGCCGTTCATCCTTCAGGGGCCCACTTGAAGAAGCCCAGGAACCCTGTCCTCCCAGCTTGCAGCAGCAGCTGCTGGAGGTGGTGGTGATGGTGGTGGAGGAGGAGGAGGAGGAGGAGGAGGAGGAAGCGGCGGAGGTGGTTGCAGGAGGATGAGTGACCCCGGGAGGGGAGGACTGGACTGGAGTGGACCGGAGCGGAGCGGAACCCACCTCGCACTGCAGCGGCAGAGACGCACAGAATAAACACACACAAATCAGCTCAGCAGCAAAAGCGTCCCAGTCATAAAGAAATCTTTTTCTTTTTAGCAAACACGGATGAAGAGATAAAGAGCCGCAATGGAGAGGCGAGATGTCAGAACACACGGTACAATCACTTTTTCTCACGCAAATACACAGCGGGGGCCGAAATTTAAAACTTGGACAAAGTCTCAGGCCAACGATGATATATGTTGAAAAAAAAAAAACATTTCCTCCAGATGAACAGGGAACCTTTTTATATGGAACCAAACATGTTTAAACTTAATACTATACACTAAATAACTTCATATTGCACACATGCAAAATCAAATTTCAAATAATAAAAAAAATCATCAAAATAAATAAAATGTCAATATAAATGGCTAGTATGGCTCTTCTTTATTTACAGCCATCTGATTTAAATTTCAACAGTAACCTTTTTCCACAAGATAATAAATCATTTAAAAATAAAATGACAACAATAAACCAATTAATTAATAATAATATATTTCAATAAACGTCGTTTTCTGATTGACTAGCATTAGTGCCGTATGATAGCGGCAGGCCAGCTCTAGTAGTGATTTAGTATTGCCTCGCGGGCCAAATATAATTACAATGCAGTTACTCAAAAGTTACTCACATTGCAACGCGTGCACAAAACTGCTGCCCTGCAAAAAAAACAAAAAAAAAAAAACAGCGAAAATCCTGCAGATTTTGCTTTTCAGGGCTGAAAACTAAAAACAGGAGCAATCAAATGTGCAATTAAAAAAAACACTAACCCAATTGCATGGCAAAGTCAGCTGGAAAAAAAAAGAAACAAAATAAAAAAAAATTAAAAAAAACTATTCGTACCAATCTAGTGGTGGGAGATGGGTGCAACCCCTCGGAGCTCACTCACCATCGGGCTTCTCCCTGAGCTTCCCTCCTTCTGCTAGTCTGACCTCCCTGACTGACAGTAGAGCGCTCACCGGCTTTTTATAACCCCACTTACTGATGCTGCCAGGGAGCAAGGAAGAGGAAAAAAATAAAACGGAAACAAAAGGGTGGGGGGGGAGAAAAAAAAGCCCTCAATTTGACCCACCTGTCTTTTTAATTTGTGAGGTTAAAGCAGCAGCAGTTCCAGTTCAGGAGTCAAGACAACCGTTTAGTCCCACAGACTTACAGCTCCTGACAACATTGAAGCAGCCCACACATTCAACAAAAATAAAGTAAAAATAAATAAATAAATAAAATGTTCAAAAAGTCAAATTTTTACATTTTCGATTTTCTTTCTCAATCTATCTTGCGTTGTGTGTTTCTCCATGTGCTCAGTGGGGGATTGACACATGGGGGAAGATTTATGTAAATGATGGTGCACAGTAGCAGCAAACCCTTTAAAAGGCAGTCGGGGGGGCGACGACGATATTCTACATAAAACAAATACTCTAGCGTCAATTCTTGTTTGCACAGGATGAGGAAAAACTGCACAGCTTTATAAAAACAATTTTATATTATTTTCTAAACGATAATCCTGTGGCTTTTGCGTTCGTCATTTCACTCCTTTCTTCCTATTATTGTATTTTTTTTTTACCCCGGCTCAAAATATATGTAGCTCGGGTGTGTGTGCAGCATGCTCCAGCCGCCCCCCAGTGTACATGGAGCCGCTGAATCCTGCCTGCCTGTCTGCTACAGTAGCAGCAGCAGCAGCGGCGGCGGCGGCAGCAGCAGCAGCCAGCCAGCCAGCCAGCCAGCCAGCTAGCCGTGTAGCTTAGCGTGCTAACCACCTGCCCAGCAGGCGGACTGGATTCATTCTCTGCGTTTTAGCTGCTCGTATTTTCCCTAACAATGTCACCAACCGACAACACATAAAAGAAGAGGGTGCGCGCCTGCACACGCACGAACGCGCAGCCACCCACCCACCACCAACCCCACATCGTGTTTGGGGGGGCCGCGTCGGTCGGGTGCACCGTATGGCGAGGGCGAGCCGGTCGATACACACCGTCTATCTGCAGTTGAGCAGGACAAACGAGCCCCGGTGTTGCACTGGCTAAAGGACCGGGGTCGGGGGAGGGGGAGGAGGGAGGGAGGGGGAGGAGTAGAGGGGAGGAGGGGGCGGTGGAGGCGAATTTATTGACCCTGTCTGCCTTGTGCCATGCACGGGCACGATGCGCGGCTATGCGCCGCTTGCGGAATATGTGCATGGAAGCCAAAAAAATGGAGGGAGGGGAGAGGAGTGGGGGCGCGGGGGGTTAAAGGGGTTGCGGGGTCCTCTCCGTGTGAACGTGAACTCTAGCTCCGGGGGTTGGGAGGATCGCGAAAGGCAACCCGGGAGGTGATCTCGGTGTCACGGCGCCTGGAGCTCCACAAGCTAAACAGCCTCCTGCTCGTGCCCGCTGAAATGACGAGCCAGCCTTTAATAAAAACCACCGACGGCTTTGTGTCAACAATTTCCCCGGTTTTTTCCTCCTTCTTCTTCTTCGTCTTCTTCTTCCCTCCCTCTCACTCCTGCGTCCCCCCCTCCCCTTTCCTCCGGTTCTCTCGCTCTCTCTCTCTCTCTCTCTCTCTCTCTCTCTCAAAAAAAAAAAAAGCAAAGGCGGAAATATGGCTCTACCTTGGTTCTGTTCGTTGTGGCGCTTCTTTTCTTTCCACGGGGCGCCTTTCTTTTTAAATGCGGCCGGGGGGGAGCGACAGTCAGGTCGGGGTCACCCTCTTACGCAGCGGCGGTGGCGGCGGCGGCGGGAGAAGAGGAGGAGGAGGAGGAGGAGGAGGTGGTGGTGGTGGTGGTAGTAGTAGCAGCAGCAGCGGCGGCGGCGGCGGCGGCGACAGAGGAGGAGGGACGCGGGTCCATGCGGCGGCGGCGGCGGCGGCAACAAGAGGCAGCGAGCCCGGGCACGTTTCCTAACACGACACGTCCCGGGGGTTGCGGCACTTTGCGCGGCTCGGGCTAAGAACCTTCGACCCGGCGGGGACCTGGGCAAGGAGGGAGGGAGGGAGGGAGGAGGAGGGGTGGTGGGCTGGCTCCTTGGAAAAAGAAGAAGAAGGAGGGGGGGGGGGGGGAGAAAGGCAGACAAGAGAACGGAGGTAGAGGTGGTGGTGGGGGTTAACGGAGAGGAAGGAGGGCAAGAGACGCTGACAGAGAACACGGATAGAGGGGCGCGAGAGAGAGAGAGAGAGAGAAAGAGAGAGAGCAATATGTGTCGGAGGAGGAGGGGGAGGAGGAGGGGGGGGAGGGGGTGGCAGTCGGGGTGCAGTGAGCCGGAGCTGCCACTGGGGTCAGAGAGCAGGAGCGAGCACAAGTACCCTCCTTCTACTACTCTTCCCTCCTCCACCCCCCCACCCCCGCGTCGGCGTTTTGGCGCACGCGCAGTGAAGGCGCACGCGAGGGGAAGAGGCGGGCCGTGAGGCTGGAGGCGGGCGCTCGTGCGTTCGACTTGAGGACCCGCGCTCACTCACTTGCTCTTGACAACGACGTGCGGCGTTAACTCGTCGAACGTGAATACTACTACTACTACTACTACTACTACTACTACACTACTACTACTAATAATAATAATAATAATAATAATGATAATAATAAGTCACCAAATAAGTAATAATGAGCTAAACTAAGCTTTGATTCAAAGAAAAATAAATTTGCAAATTATCCAATGTGTGATAAATAAAGACATTCTTCTGCTTCTTAAATGTTAAGTGCACTTTGATTGCCGGATGCCATTGCTATCACAGTGATTGTCATTTTTTTCTGTTGTTTTTGTTTCCTTGTTATTGTTTTGTTGCTGCCGTGGTTGGTACATTTATAAATACATTTTTAAACTGCTGTGATAAAATATCTAAAAACGTTGAGATTGATAAATAGACAATAAGTGAGTAAGTTTGGCTGCATTTGTTGATAGTAAAAGTGCAACCACATCATCAGCTTCACGTTCTATCTCAATTACACATGCTCTTCCACAATGTCACATTTCCATAACATATTTACATACTACAGATTGAAATTAGAACTCACTATCCTCGGATTGATTACGTAAAATAAGAGGAAATACGCACCTGACTCTACAACCACTCCAGAGGAATGTTGTGACTTGTTTTGATTTTTGAACACCTTCATGACACATGAGGCATAATGAGGAGTTCATTGATCTATTTTTTTCTGGAAAAAATTCATTAATTTTTCAATATTTCACCTTCTGGCTCACACACACAACGCAACAAACCGATTATCTCCTATTAAGATGGAAGGTGGCGACGCTGATGCTAGAACAGAATGCAGGCATTTTGAGTTAAATCGGTCCAATGGAAATAACCTGAAACACCTCTGCACGTAACGGTACACACGGTACATTAATTCAGTGCAACGTCGACCTGGAATATTTGTCCTTATTAGAACACAGATGTGTGTGGAGAGCGCTGCCTACGGAATAGAAGGTATGGCACAAAAGCCGTGATGAGAAGAAAACGTGGCCCTGTTGGCTCTCCTGTAAACAATACTAATGAGCGCCTGAGGGAGTGTCTCACACAGCCTGAAATGGGGGCGGCGAGGCGTTCAAACTGGAACTCTGACAGTTTGGGGTGACGGAAACAGCATTCTGTTCGTTGGGGTTCAACTTCATCAAAGTAGGACTGAAGCCTGGAGATTGTTGGATTTTTTTTTTTGTCTTCTGACACGTTGAAATTTGCTCAAATGAACCGTCGCAACTCCAACACATCGCGAACAGGCTCATCTCAGTGACTGTAATCTCAGCGGTTCCTCGGCAAGCCAGAAATCCCCTCCGTTTGTTTTATGTTTCTTTCAGGTGAAATATCCATTTTAAAGTCTTTTAAAAAGGAAATGTCCTTTGGAAAAAAAGAAACATTGATTAGACAAACAACGCTGCTATATCACATTGAAGGCCCAGTCAGATTTACTGTTTTTTTTAACCACTAGTTTATCCAGTTGGTCCAAGGCAATATTCAATTCCATCAGTCCTGAAATTGGGAAAACAAAATCAAACACAAACTGGTTTTAACAGCCAATCTGTTCAGATCCAACTAATAATAAATTGCAATCTGAAGTGCTTCCAGTGGGTTTGTAGTTGTAATATATCTAATTATCTTCCCTTTAAATTGTGACAAAAACAGAAAGTAAGAACTGTAAGTTAGTAGTTAATGCTATTGTAATTTAATCAGAACCAGATGGATTTTTCACATTGAAAAAAAAAAGAAAAGAACAGCACTGAATTACTGTCTGTATAAAAAATATTTTTGTTTTTTTGGAGGGTGTTGGGAGTACAAATTTGAAGTCATATTGGTCGTCTTCAAATGTGAGACCTTTCTTTTTGAAAATTTTTATTGGCTCCTCACATGTTAACAGACGTGTAGAATGAACCCGGCTGATTGATGAAACATCCCATCCAGCAAGGCCCCGTTTAGCCTTGTTGTTTTCTTCTTTTTACAGCCACGAAATGAATGTTACTCCTTAAATTTCACTCACACAATGTGAAGATCAGATAACAAATTGAAAAATTTCCCTACGCTGATTGTGAAAAAATAAGGTGCCCTGGAACATTGCCCTCTCTGTCTCACTCCCCCGCCCTCCCGGGTCTCGATCACAAATGTGCAGGTCAATTTCACCAATTTTGCGAGGCACAATTGTGTTAGAATAAATAATTTTTTCCACTTTTCCCCGGAAGGGTGTTTTTTCTTTTTCCCTGCCGAGGGGGAGGGGGATGAATGATAATGCCGCTGAAGTCTGGCGGAGAGGAAGAAAGAATTAATTTGTCAGAGCCAAGGCTATACCTTTTTTTAATACACTGATGGGGTTTTTGATGAGAGGAGGCTGCATGGGACGGCTCCATAATGGACTCATCCAGCAGGGCCCCCCGGATCACATTTACATGTCTGCCAGTCTGAGGGGCAGAGCGAACTGCTTTTTTTCCCCCTTCTTCTTCTTCTTCTCCTTATTTCTAATTTTTACTGACATGCTTCAATTTCCCAGGTTCCATCAGTGCACGCTCCCTGCTGCCACAACAGCCCTCGCCGCTCATTTCCATTTGACTTTTACCTCTTATCTGCGGGCCAGTGGGAAGAAGACGGGGGGAAAAAAATTCCATCAAGCAGCCAGCGGGTGTTAATGTGAAAGCAGGTTTCAAATTTGATGCCGAGAGGGCACATTTAAACATTTGACCGGCGGGTTTGGGCTGCATATGGAGACGTGATGATAGATAGACAGATAGATAGATAGGAGAGCAAATGTCAGGCCAGAAATGGCTTCTTTCTTGCCACCAATGTTTTATTCAGCCGCCGCCGCCGCAATCACATTTATACAATAGAAAATGTAAATGTTATGCAGAGCAGAGAGAGAGTGTGCGGGGAAGAGGGGGAAAAAACACACAGCACTATATGTTTTATGACCTTCTATAAAAGAGGGGAGGGGGGTTCAGTGACTGCCAACCCAAATAAAGCAGAAAGGAAAAAGAGATATTCCAGGAGGAGGAGGAGGATGTGTGTGTGTGTGTGTGTGTGTGTGTGTGGGCAGGAGGGTATGGGGGGGTGCGTGTGTGTGTGTGTGTGTGGGGGGGGGGGGGTGATATTCACTTAACCTGCCGAGCCGACCGGAGGGTGAGGGGCAAGGGAGGGGGGTGGGTGAGGGAGAGGTCCAATGGCTCTAACCTGCACAGATTTATGCCCCTCTCATCCTCTCATCCTCCCATCCTGCCATCCTGCCATCCTCCCATCCTCTCATCCTCTCATCCTCTCATCCTGCCATCCTCCCATCCTCTCATCCTCTCATCCTCCCATCCTGCCATCCTGCCACAAGGATAAATATAAAATGGAGAGCTGTCTGTCTAGCAGGCCTACACAGAGAGAGGGGCAGGGGTGCGTGTGTATCTGGGGGGGGGGGGGGGTTTAAATGTTAATATCATTCTGATTTATGGGGAGGAGGCAGGGAGTCTCGGCTGTGTGGATGGATGGCCAGATAATGTTTGTGTCTTTGGAGTGAACGTGGGCATCCAGCATCCAGCATCCAAACTATCCAGCATCCAGCATCCAGCATCCAACATCCAGCATCCAGCATCCTGCATCCTCCATCCATCATCCTCCATCCTTCATTCTGCATCCTTCATCCAGTTTACTTCATCCAGCATCCTCATCCAGCATCCAACATCCTTCATCCAGCATCCTTCATCCATCATCCATCATCCTCCATCCTTCATCCAGCATTGAGCATCCTGCATCCTTCATCCAGTATCAAGCATCCTTCATCCAACATCCAGCATCCAGCATCCAGCATCCTCCACCCTCCATCTAACATCCAGCATCCTTCATCCATCATCCTCCATCCTTCTTCCAGCATCTATCCTCCAGCATCCAGGACAGAATAGGAGTGACGACAAAATCTCAGTTGAAAACTTTTTGAACTCTAAATCATAAAAGCGGGAGGTATAATAATCCATTCAACCATTTTCAATACCTGTTTCTTTCTGAGCTCAGGGTAATGGGGTCTGCTGGAGAATCTCCTAGCCTCGAGATGGCAGGGTGACACTCTGGACAAGTCAAGTGTAATAATAATAATAATAATAATAATGAACTTTCTCCACAAATTTCCCAGCTGAGATTCAAGAGGTCTCTGAAATTTCGAGTTATAATGGAAACGCGCAATGACCAAATTGTTCTTATGTTGTTGTTGTTGTTGTTGCTGATCACTATCAGAGCCACACACAAGCTAATTTGACGGGCTCCAGTGCAACCTGATGAGAGGAGGAGCAAAAGTGGAGTGTGTGAACTCTCTCCCTCTCTCCGCTCCTCGCCGTGTCTGTGGTGGAATCACTAATTTGCAGGCTCACTTTCTGTGCCAACGGCAAAGAGAGACGAGCAGAGGGGGCTCGCAGGAATAGGAGAGGGTCTCATCTCTGACTCATCCCTCCCCCATCCTTCACAGCTCCACTGCTGCACACGAGCAAACAAACAAACAGAAATCATACAATTGCTTCACCAACCCCCCTCCCTCCACCACCCCATCCAGCCTGTGTGCGGCCGATACAGTATAAATTAGGAGAAGGCCCACTGGCCAAGCCTCGTCGTCATCCGTGTGGAGCGACTGCGTATTAAATCACGTTAATTGATTCGACGGAGTTCAGAGGAGGACAGAGAGATTGGGATCGCACGCTAACTGCAGTCTGACTGCAGGTGGCGACCTGCACACCCACAGCACTAATTCATACACCATTATATATATATATATATGTGTGTATATATACATATATATATACGTATATATATATATATATATATGTATATACATATGAAATAAGACAAGATAATGGATGACTCTGATGGACAGGCGGAAGTGAAGTGAGAGGAGGACTAAAGACGGGATAACGGCGGGTCGATAAGGTCAGTAGTGAGGCTTGAACTCGCAGACGCTGAGACTTGTGAGAGAAAACAAATCCGAGAAGGGAGCAAGGAGGGTAAGTGAGGAAGAGGAGAGGGTCCAGAGTAGACACCAGGTGACTCATCTGGGATGAAAGAGTGCAGGAGTTTCCAGTAGATTTACCCCTAAGGCAGCCACCCGTCGCTGGGATCATTTCACCTGAAAAAATCTGGAGAAAGTTGGTTGATTTACTGATTGATTGATAGATGTAAATAAATACATATTTATATATATATATATATGTAACCGGTGGTTATTGTCTTTGCGTTGTGTTGAGTTTGAATGACCCACACCGTGTTCAGCTCTGGAGGCTATATCCGTTTATTCTGACAACAGAAAGTGCAACACGAAATCCTCCGTCAACTGCCAATATCTGGAGCCCCCTCTCCCATGGAGTACACAGAACAAAAGGGCACAACATACCTGACAACAGAAAGTGCAACACGAAATCCTCCGTCAACTGCCAATATCTGGAGCCCCCTACACAAATCAATCGACATCAATGTACATAATCAAACCGTGAAATCAAAACTTCACTGTGGCTCACCTCTCCCATGGAGTACACAGAACAAAAGGGAAGAGGTGAGGCGGGAAAAATTCTTATATAGGGGGGGTGTGCCCCCAACAGGTGTCCACAGGAGACTGAAACTTGGGGACAAACGTTCCACATTAAACAAAGGAGGCTTGTCAGGTGTTACGACTCAATTTTGTGAAATTATAAACTAATATTATTAAGGCATAAATTATCCCGTTATATATATATATATATATATATATATATATATATATATATATATATATATATATATATATATACACACACACACACACACACACACACACATATGTATATATATATATTTATGCACTGACTTACCATAAACCATAGTTCTGCTCTCCTGCCTCGATGAGCGATCAGCATTGGCATGATGATGACATCCTGTTTTCAGACTGGAGAGTGAATCCTTGCGAGTCCGGGCAATTATGGGTGGATAGCTATCTGCACTGTGTGTGTTTGTGTGTGTGTGAGAGAGAGAGAGAGAGAGGAGGAGAGAGAGGCAGGTGTGACAGTGGAGGATTGTGTGTTCCGTGGTTTGTTCCCCGCTGTGAGAGCTGATGGAGGTTCCCACCGAAGACGTGTGAAACGATCCAGCAGAGTGATTTGTGCGTTTTGCCATTGTGATCTGTGTGTGTGCGTGTGTGTGTATGTGTGTGTGTGTGCGTGTGTGCGTGAGACAATTCAGCCCTAAACAGGTGTACTGGGTTGCGGCTGTGATTGAAAACCCAGGTGAGGCGGCCTCACGCTGAGACTCTGGCTTCACCCCGGAACAATTCTTCTTCATCTTCTGCTTCTTCTTCTAATTGTTGCCTCGTTTCCACCTCAGCCAATCGTCTGGACTCTCCCTCGGCTGGGACACGCCTACTGTACCTCGTCCTCCTCCTCATCATCACCACGCTTGCTTGCCAGTGCTCACCGAGGCCGGAGAAAGCGAAAGCTAAAGGTTATAGGTTGCCCAGGTAGCTCACAGCGGTAGACTATTTTGGTCACATGTAAGTACTTTGTGTGCATGTTCTATTTATTTCATGGCCACAAATGAGAATTTTGTGGGGATTAATTAGTATTTCCTGCGATGAACTGGCGACTTTTCCAGGGTGTCACCCTGCCTTCGCCCTAAGACAACTGGGATAGGCTCCAGCAGACCCCCGTGACCCTGAATTGGAATAAGCGGGTATAGAAGATGAATGAATGAATGAATAATTAGTATTTCATGGTAACATTGTATTAATATTGTTACCACAATGTATTTATTGGAATTTTCCCCCTCATGTTTTGTCTGGGACTCCAGAAGAAGCTACTGCTAGCTTGTGGTGACGTCGTGGTGGACGCTGCTGTGACTCTGATCACCGCTGGACAACGTTTCCGCGTTTGAAAGAAGAGCAAAGAGGGGAACAAACCCCTTTTTAAATTCCAACAAAATTGTTGCGTTTTTCCGTTCTGTTGTTCCGCTCTGTAGCTGCACCGGTCCGTCCACATTCCTGTGTTTGTTGGGCAGTCGTTGGTCTGCGGTGATGGATGTGATGGACTGAAGGTGCAGCAGATAGCGGAGCAGCAGAGGAGAGTCCAACCGCCACCACTGCCGCTGTTGCTACATGTTTTATCTGGTGTCACACAACCTTCAGCGCACTGCTCCGCCCCCTCGTGATTTACTTCCTGTCTTAACAGCGGCTCCATCACTCTTCCCGTTTGTGTGCTTTGCTTGTGTGCGTGTGTCACAGCGTGGCCAGAAATGGACGACGTCGGAGATTAATGAGAAAACAAGATGTGTAAATATCGCTTTATGGTTAATGGTAAAGATGATGTTAGTTCAATTGCCAGCAACGTTGCCAAGCAGTGCTGGGAAGTAACAAGTTGCATGTAACATCGTTAGGTAATTTAATTTTAAAATGAAGGTACTTGTAATCAGTGACATTGCTGGAAAGAATGTGTAGTAAAAGTACAGCAACTTGTGGAATTATTCATGATTACAATTGTGATTACAGGCCAATTTTTTACAATAAAAGCTGGGCTTTATGTTATGTTGAAATGATGTCCGGGGCCATTGAAACCATTCTGGTGTTTCTGATTGGTTCTGTGCTCAAGTTGGGAGCTGCAGCGCCCCCTACCACTCGCCTGCCAGTTGAATTGTCTCTCTCTGTTTCGAGCGCTGCTGGAAGCTCAGCACTGGCAGGTTTAAACAGTTGTGAACATTCATTCAAAATTTAGTTCTCAAATTCAATTAGTTGCAGTACTTTGATGAAGTATTTCATTGGTATTGTGATACCACAAGAACATTTTCAAAGGGGTAACTTGTAACTGTAACCGAGGAGTGGGCAAACTTTTTCACTGGTGGGCCACACTGGGTCCTACAATTTGCCAGAGGGGCCGAAGCAGGAGCAGATGGATGGAGTGTTTTTTTTGACCCACCTCATAGGAGAAATAAATATATCATGAGATATGTAAACAAGTGTAGACATGTGCTTTCATGTTCATATTGAAAATGAAGAGAAGCAAAGTTACAACAAAATCTGTGCCTTTGAAGCCCCACGGTACTTAGCTCTTTATTGAAATGGCTCTTAAAACACTGGAAAGAATGGATGAAAAACAGCTATTCTATGACTTATTTACTATTAATATCATTTTTCAGGTTCGGCAGGCCGGATTATAAAAAGCTTGACAGGCTGCATATGGCCCCAGGGCGGCTGTAACCAATTACATTTGCAAAGTAGTCTTCCCAACACTATTGCCAAGTGAGTAACTCGACTCGTCCGCAACGTCTGCAACGTCTGCAACGTCGACTCGTCTGCAACTCGTCTGCAACGCAACACAACACAACTCAATACAATGCAACCCAACACAACACAACACAACTCGGGGTCCGTCTTCACTGTGCTTGAAGGCAAAAAGAGAAAAAGAGAATTTCGAGTCTCGTTTTTTTTTTTCTTGACGACGCAGCGCAGCCTCATTTAGCCGGAGATGAATGAATTTGGACGGATTGGTTCATTTAGCTGAAGGACGGAGAGGCGGACGAAGGCGAATGAATGGGGACGAGCCGCTTGTTGTAAAGTGGTGAATAATGGAACGACTGCAAGGACACTGTGACAGCAGCCAGAATGGTTTTACTGGGATAACAGCCTCTATTCAAATGAGGAGGAAATCAGCGGCGGTGGGCGTAGCATCAGCAATTTGTTTGAAGAAAAAATATTATTATTATTATTATTATTATTATTATTATTATTATTATTGTTAATAATAAATCATATATTTTTTAAAACTGAGATTAATCTCTAACGTTCCACAGTTAACTGTGATTAATCACCTTTTGAGTTGCATGTTTGTAATGTTATTTTGCATTTCAGTAACAATTACAGTTATTTTCAGTCATAATTACAGTTTCATAATAGTGTCTTAATTGGGAACCAAATAACCACATAGAAAGAATTTCCTTTTTTTGATGATGATGATGATGATGATGATGATGATGATGATGATGACTGTTATTATTAGTCAAAAGCACAGTGAGTTCGAGATAAACACACAAGCTCAGGTTTAAAAAAAGGGCAGGTTTTTTTTGTTCACTTAACGCTTTTACAACACAGTTAGCATGCTAGCGTGCTTCAAGCTACAGTGGCATATTTTAATGCAGTCACTTCCTGTTTTAATCTTTTATTTTTTTTCTGGTTTGTTCTTGTTTCCTTGTTTTGTTTGGCACTACAACTCTACAACAGCGGGATTTGAACCTGAGAAATCTCAGCTACGTGCCTCCTGCTGCACAGGTTCATGGATTCCACACGCTTCAAAAATCACCGAAATAAATCACTTAGGGGGGGAAAAAAAAAAAAAAAACAGCTTGCTGTACGAGGAGGGTGTGACGGTTTCTGTGCACGTATTAACCAGAGCGCCTGTGCTGGATGAGCCCGGGCCACCCCACCCCAGGAGATCACACACATTTATGCAAAGCCTGTAAATGATTTATACTGCGCAGCACAACAAAAGCCTCCTCCTCTTTTTGGAAGAGACAAGGAGCAAAGAGACACTGACACCTGCAGTAACGCTCCCAATATGCTAACACACACACGCACGCGCGCACACACACACACACACACACACACATGCAAACTCTCACCGCTGCTGATTCTAGCGCTGCATGTGTTGAATTGTTGGAATTGTTGAATATGTTGGAATTTTGCGAGGAATTTTTACAAATTTTTTTTTGTAAAAAACAAAAAACAAAACTTCTTTATTCTTCTTCTTCTTCTTCTGTAGCTGTGAGTTATTTCAAAGGAAAGGCAAGGACATGATCTGTGGCTGATTTGTCTGTCCTACTGACAGCAGTAACAGCAGCAGCAGCAGCAGCAATGACAGCAGCAGCAGCAGCAAAAACAGCAGCAGCAGTAACAGCAGCCGTAGCAACCGCAGCAGAAGCAGCAGCAGCAGTCGCAGCAGTAAGCGCCGCAGCAGCAGCAGCAGCAGCAGCAGCAGCAGCAGCAGCAGCAGCAGCGCCGCAGCAGCAGCAGCAGCAGTAAGCGCCGCAGCAGTCGCAGCACAGCAGCAGCAGCAGTCGCAGCAGTAAGCGCCGCAGCAGCAGCAGCAGCAGCAGCAGCAGCAGCAGCAGCAGCAGCAGCAGCAGCAGCAGCAGCAGTCGCAGCAGTAAGCGCCGCAGCAGCAGCAGCAGCAGCAGCACTCTATCTCGGCCTTGGTTTGGTTCTGCATTTGGAGGGAAGCTTTTAAGCACTCAGATGTCTTGTTTTTGTGTGTGTGTGTGTGTGTGTGTGTGTGTGTGTGTGTGTGTGTGCGTGTGTGTGTGTGTGGTGAATTTCCCCACTTTTGCAGTGACCTGAGTTCCTTCATCAGCAGGATAAAAGGCAGGAATGTGTTTTAGCTCTTTTGTCCATGTTGCAACAACCCCCGCCCCCACTCCCTTCCCCACCACCTTGGAAGCACACACACACACACACACACACACACACACACACACACACTGGTCAGAAAGAGCAGCTTGGAAGAAAAAACAACAACAAAATTACAATACAATACAACGAAAACAATACAACAAAGATATTATTTCCAATTAGCACTAATGGGATGTGTTTGTATAGCACAGGCATGGGCAAACTACGGCCCGCGGGCCACATCCGGCCCGCTGCGTGTCTCTGTTGTCCGGTCATAAATCAACACCCCCCCAACGAAACTTTGCCAACACGTAACTTTGCCGACACGTTAGCGTAGCGCGACAGCGATAGCGTGCTCTGCCCCCCGCTCCCGGTCAACGAAAAATGGCAATTTCCAACCAGCAACCCCCCCACCACGATCGTCAACAAAAGGTCTGCAGGTCCATGTGGCCCGTTGCAAAAAATGTTTGCCCACCCCTGGTTTAGCATCATTCATTCGTAAACACAATCAGGATAATTGTAGGCTGTCCTTGCCCTCCCATGTTCAAGGTTCAAGGTTTCTTTATTTCTACTGACAGTGAATTTGATGTACGGACAGGAAACTTGGCATTCCCCCGCCCACCCAGGGTTTGGTGACCACCCGCTGGCTCGCCCGCCCCCCCTCTCTCCCCTCTTCTGCCAGCGCCTGGTTTTATGTTTCTTTCCGTCCCCGAAACACGACGGTGGTCCAGCAGGCGAAGCATCACTTTAGGAGACGGCTGCAAACAGAGGGCTAAGTCTGTTGCTTTCTGATGGCAATGAGCGCCGTTGTCAACAGGCATCAGGCGGCTGAGGTCAGAGGTCAGTGGAGTCAAGCTGGGGTGTAAAGGGGCTGACGAGCGGGGTCAGAGACGAGGTCAACTGCTAATTAGTGCCCTGAAACGGCGGGAAGGGCGAGCAGGTCGGATGACCTTTGACCTCTCCGGGTCAAAAACAGGTGATTGGTTGTCATGAATATCTGAGTCTGCTCCTCCGTACGCCTGTCGAGTGATATCTTCTGCATGGATGTAATTGGTCCTTGTTTTTATCGGGCTAGCAGGCTGCGCTATGCTAATGATAGCGTAGCCTGCTAAAACGGCCTATATCATGGTTGCAGAGTGGCAGGGAGGACGAGGCCCATTTTTATTTTATTGATAACAAGGATATTTAGAAAAGAAAAATCAGCATAAACACAGAATATATATATATATATATATATATATATATATATGCAGATGAGATGAGTGTGTGTGTGTGTGTGTGTGTGTGTGTTTTCGAATTTAAATTCAAATTCTTAAATGATGCAGGGGGGGACAACTGAAAAAAACAATTTGAACTGATTTTCTTTTGATTTCTTTGTTTACTTCATCCACGTCTGTTTTCCTGGATTTGACTGACAGCTCTGACACAGCCAATCAGCTGCAGCTTAGCAAGGTCGCCGGGCGGGGCTCAGCTGTGAGTGGCTGCCGGGCACCCACAACTGTCGACCCTGTCGGCTTTGATCACGCTGTGTTCCTCTGTGTGTGCGTGTGTGTGTGTGCGTGTGTTTGTGTGTGTGTGTGTGTGTGTGTTTGTGTATGTGTGCATGTGTGTGTCTTATCAGGTGGGAGATGTGAGGAGGTTAAGTTGGGTTGGAAAGGTGCAAACTGAGGCCGGTTGTTACTGCAGGTAATTAAATTACAGCAAAGTCAATTAATTGTGTGTGTGTGTGTGTGTGTGTGTATGTGTGTGTGTGAGAGAGAGGTCGAGAGAGACTGGCGGCTCCAGCAGAATGAAAATCTCAATTAATTATTCACATCAGTGTCATTACTTATTCCGTTAACAAACAACAAATTTTGCTGTTAGTTCATTACAGACACAGCTTATGTGTGTGTAATGTGTGTGCGTGTGCCTTTGTGCGAGTGTGTGTGTGTGTGTGTGTAAGCAGACGTTTGACGCTGCTCTGATTTCTCAAATGTCAACGAAAAATAAATAATGACGGACACTGCGTCTTCACATTTTGCAGATGAGATAAATCACATCAGTCACAATGTTTCATTAAAACACTTCATTAAGAGTTGGCTCATTAAAAGAAAAAAACATGCATACATATAATGCACACACACACACACACACACACATATATGTAAGTGGGATTAGACCAGCAAATAAATGACAGTAATCATGTTTGTGGAACAATTTGAAGTGCATTTAACATTTCCCATCAGCCTATCTTGCCGTCCAGCTGGGGGCAGTAAAGAGTTTCAGCCTCTTTTTTTTTTTTTTGTTTTTTTCCTTTCAACTTTGTTCGAGGTATGAACAGACTGCTGCTAAATTAGAATTTTATCCACGCCTGGATAAAATTACAGTCGACTTCAAGCAATCGCTAAACTATCTGACCGGCTAGCTAGCAGCGCTAACTGTCTAACATGATGCGCCCAACTTAGCATGACGCAGCTAGCTGCTAGCTGATGATGAGACATCCCCAGTGTAACCACACCTGAGAACATTCAAAGAGAAACATCTCTCTTCAGTATTTAATAGACAGATTAATTCTGCATCCCTCCCCTGACCCTTCCATGCCACAATGCCTTAAAATACCCATCAGGCCTTGCAGGTGGTCTGTCTGGTTGGCCGGTGGGCAGGATGTGCAGCCCGGCCGGGACGTCGCAAGTGCCGTGCCACAAAAATACCCCCGCGTGACCTCTGCAGCCTTGTCGGCTGACCTCTGACCCCTCCTGCTCCTGCCGCATGATAAGCATCTGTGACCTCTGACCCCTTTGGATAATTAAAGAGGCACGACCTCGGGGAGATGGCATCGGAAATCGCTCGGTGGTGATTAGTGACTTAGCATGAGGTAAGAGTGAGAGTGTGTGCGTGCACATGTGTGTGTGTGTGCGTGTGTCTGCGTGTGTGTGTGTGTGTGTGTGTATGAGCTCATTTTTGAAGTGAAGAGAGATGACAAAGAAAGGGATTTTAATCCTTTACAGTTGACGTATGTCCAGTACACACACGCACTCTCATAAGTGTGGACCAAACCCAACTGTAAATTTTGTTTATTGTTGTATCTATTAAACACAGAAGTGACTATCTTATTTTTTCCAATATCAGATGCAGAAAGTACAGATATTTGTGTACAAATGTAGAGAGTACAAGTAAAAAGTTGTCAAAAAATGAAATACTCAAGTAAAGCACAGATACTTGAAAAATCCACTGAAGTACAGTGACGAAATATTTGTGCGTCGTCACTTCCCATCTCCAGTTTCAGTTGTTTTCACGCTGGGTTGATGTCAGCGTAAATGTGTCTTTGTTGCATTTTTGCCAACGTAGTTTAGCGGTGTGTGACACCGGAGACATAAGGTTGTATTTTTGTCCAGCTTGCCGTCAGGGTCGCACTGAACACCAAAACCAGAGTCGTCCCAAACACTGTGGTGTTGGGACTACTGGTGGAGGATGGTGGAGCAATAGCCATGCAACAACGAGCTGCAGCCTGAGGCAGCAGAGAGAGGTTACCAGTACAGAATATCTTGCCAGAAATTGATCAAACAAAAAGAAAATTGTTAAAAAAAAAAAAAAAATTGTTCGCTTCACAGAGCGTATCGAACCGAGACCACTGTGTCACTGTGGGTTAAATACAGATAAATGTATTGGTGCAACCACCCTAATGTGTGTTTGTGTGTGTGTGCACGTACGCGCATGTGTACGTATACATGCTATCTTTTATGTCATATATAATATATATATATATATATATATATATATATATATATATATATATACAATCTTGTTCCTTTGTAGAATTTGCTGCATTTAGAAAAATCATTGTATCATGTGCTTCATTTACAAAGAAGAAAAAGAAAGAAAAAAGAATTACTGTATATTTTTTCATTCTAATACCTTGTTGAAGAAGAAGAAGAAGAAGAAGAAGAAGAAGAAGAAGAAGAAGAAGAGGAAGAAGAGACAACATGTCGATCAGTTTTCACACTGTAAGGAAGCAAGTTGAAAAGATGAAAGTTTATCTTTCAAACTTTAAAAACTTCACAGTCGCTCCACTCATCCCCCCGACCCAACAAATTCTTACATACACTTTGGTTCACGTGGTGGTGGTGGTGGTGGTGGTGTGGCGGGGTACGGGAGGGGCGGCGATGCATTCAAGGACAGGCGGGTTCACTTCTAATTTACCTGACATTTCCCTCCACGTGCTTTAATTGGCGCTCAGTCAATAACAGGGGGCGCTCTATTGTGCTCGTAATGGCAGGAAATGTCAAGTCAGCTTTTAGCAGGAAGGGAGGGGGAGGGGCCAATGACAATAGACACACACACACGCACACACAGACACACAAGCGGGTGTACGCGCACACACACACACACACACACACATGCGTGCCTCCTCCTCGCCCTGCTCCCGCCGCTGTGTTTTTTCCCAGCTGCTGTGCGGGACCCTGAAGGGGGCGCTGGGCCACTGTGGCCCCGCCCCTGGCATTTAACTCCCTCCTCCGCCGGCTTCCCAAACATGTCATTTCTGCGGGACGCTCTCATTGGAGGGGAGGGGAGGTCCGCCGACACGCCGCCTTGCCAGATCAGCTCACTTTTCTTTTTTTTTTGTTATTCACCCTGATGGGAGGGATTTTTTTTCCCTTCCTTCATCACCTTTTAAAAGGTACTTGGCCAAACTTTTTAACCCGTGCTGATGAACGGTGGCGGCGGCGGTGGCGGTGGCGGGGGGGGGGCAGGAGGCATTAGGAGGTCATAAACACCGGGCTAAACACTGGACTGTAATTATAGAGTGGTTTCAGATGTTCAACAGCCAGTGTTGTTTGTAAAGGACACTGAGCTGAGCTACAGAGCTAAGCTCCACTCGGTCCCTGTTGAAAAGCAGCACTGACAAATTCATTCATTCATCTTCTATAATAATGTTTGTATATACTGTATGTACATACAAACCCCGAAAGACATATACCAGGGGTCTCACACTCAAATAATATATAAACTTCATATTGCACACATGCAAAATCGAATTTCAAATAAAAAAAAAATACAAAATCTAAATAAATAAAATGTCAATAAAAATCGTAAGGCTCTTTTTTATTTGCAACCTTCTGATTTAAATTTCAACAGTATCCTTTTTCCATGGGCTAATAATACATTAAAGAAAGTTATTTAACATCAATAAACCAATGAAGTTATAATTTTATCCTTCCAAAAAAGTCCTGCTGTGATTGACGGGCAGAGAATTCTGGGATTTGTTGTACTAGGGGGCCAAATATAATGACACTGCGAGCCAATTTGTCCATCCATTCATTCATCCATCCCTCCATCTTCACCATTCATTCATCCACCTATCCATTGACCATCCACCATTCCCTCCATTCATTTATCAATCCATTCATCCATCCATCCATTGATCATCCATCTGTCCAAACCATTCATCCATCCATCATCCCTCCATCCATCCATTCATCATCCATCCACCTATCCATTGGTCAGCCATCCATCCCTCCATTCATTCATCAATCCATCTATTGATCATCCATCCATGTATCAGTCATCCCTCCATTCATCATCCATCCATCCATCCAACCGCCCATCATCTGTCTGTCCATCCATCCATCCATCCATCCATCACTCATCCCACCATCCATCACCACCGGCGTGACGAACACAATGTGGCTACAATATAAACAGGGTTTACGGCTCCGTGCGAAAATCTCATTGTGTTGCATGAAGGTGCTTTTAAGTCGCTGCCTGTGCGACCTTGACAGCAAGAGGAGACCGAGAGAGGGTCAGACACACAAAAGGTGAAAGGAAGAGGAGGAAGAGGAGGAAGGGAGGAGGAGGAGGAGGAGGAGGTGGTGGTGGTGGTGGTGGTGGGAGAGTTGGTGGAGAATAAATGACATTGTGCTCCTGAGCTGCAACTCGGCCACCTGATTGTTCCTAAAATGAGAGCGACGGGCCGAGCGGGAGAAGAAAGAGGAGGGCGGGAAAAATCAATACAGCACAATTAAACACAAAGCCGGACCGTGTGGAGCTGAAGGGGAATTTGTTCTTTATTAAATTCACTCCTCCACCTTTTCTTTCCTCCGTCCTCCTCCGTCCTCCTCCTCCTCCTCCTCCTCTGCCCCAGTAACTCCGCTCAGTCTTAAAGGTGTGCACCTCCACCCTTCCGTTCAGACACAGGAAATGTGGAAATGATCAATCTAAGAAAAAAAAAAATGCGACGGTTGAATTGTTTTATGTTTCCAATACTGTGGTTCAGATGGAGACTTTGTTCTTATTGACGATGGTTCTGGATCCTCATGTGGTTCCTTTGACTGGTCGCTAGTGGTTGTAGGCTCCTCTTAGTGGACCATAAAGTCATAATAATAAAATAAATAGTGACTCTTCCAGAGTGTCTCTTTTCTCTCAGAAGAAGTTCATTTGTAAAGATTTTTTTTTAAAGATTTTCATCCATCCATCCTCCTCCTGCACCCAGGGTGGTGCAGGTCTGCTGGAGCCTCTCCCAGCTGTCACAGGGCGAAGGCAGGGTGACGCCCTGGACAAGTGGCCAGTTCATGGCAGGGCCACATAGGGACACGCATCTGTGGACAATGTAGAGTTCCCAATTCACCTCACCTGGATGTTTTTGACTGTGGGAAGCCGGAGAACCTGGAGAGAACCCATGCAGACACAGGGCAAACATGCAAACTCCACACAGAAGGCTCCAGGCTCAGAATTGAACCCACAACCTTTTTGCTGTGAGGCAACAGCGATAGCCACTGCACCAATTACAATGACCTGAGGCAATATGCATTATGAGGTGATGACATCATTTAGCCACTGCTAGGGCAGCCAGTAGCTACTTTTCTCCCCAAGTGCAGTTGGCAGGAATAAAGTGCTGATGTGCTGCTATATGGAACCCTGTTGGAAAGACCAGCAGCTGTGGGCGGAGAGACGAAATAACCGAGGGAATCAAAAAGAAGAAGAGGAATCTCAACTGTGGCTTCCATTTGATATGAAGAGACAGAAAAGAGTGCAGAACTTCACCCAAGGTTTGAAATTCCTTTTTTGCAGCGCCGCCGCGGGTCCTAACCTTTTCCTCGCCCATTTTTAAATATGTGAGTTGATAAAAAAAAAGAGAAAAAGGAAAAGGGAAAAAAAGGAACTCTGTGGAATCCAAGGAAAAAAGCCTGGCGGGGATTTTTCTTTTTTCTCTCCTGATGATTGTGATTGAAGACCTTGTGTGGTGTGTCTATATACGTTTATACGTGCACACGTGCACCTGACCTCCAGCAGCAGCAGCAGCAGCAGCAGCAGCAGCAGCACCCCCTCCCACACCCCCCACCCACCTCTGGGAGAACCCCCCTCCCCCTCAGGAAATTAAAGGCCTTGTGTCGTTATGTTTTCAATGGACCTTGTTTCTTTTCTTTTCTGCTTCACCCTCTTTTTTCCTCCCTCCCTCCCTCCCTCCTTTTCCACCGGAGAATTTGATCCAGGGAGGAGGGTGGGGGTGGGAGAGGGGGGTTCCAGGATGGCAAGACTTGGGGGAGGCGGGGGGTGAGGGTGAGTAAATGAAATATTGATCGGCTGCTCCGTGGCCTTGCCTTCACCTTGTCCTGCGCGCTGAGTTACCGACTCTTCTGTTCTGCTTGTAATAGGAATTATTACAGCCGGCCGGGGCCAGTAATTACTTGCCGGGGCGTAGAGGGCGCAGAGGAGCCGGCCCCGCAGTGTGTTTCCTCTTAACGGTGGGTGGGTGGGGTTATTTACCGCACTTGCTCCTTGCTCTGTTACGTTGCGTTGCATTGCTTTACGTTGCATTGCGTTTTGCTTCATTATGTTATGTTGCATTGTGTTACCTTTCATTCCGTTACGTTAAGTTACGTTATGTTGCATTACATTTCGTTATATTAGATTGTGTTGCGTTGCGTTTTGTTTATTTATGTTGTTTTGTTAAGTTAAGTTACATATGTCAATCTTTCTAACCCTTGACTTAGTTTAGTTCACCCGTTAATCAAACTGTAGCAGCGTGGATTGAAGTTAATCAAACAGCAAGAGGCTGATGACGAAGAGGAGGAGGAGCCTGCCATGCTAATATCAATGTGATTGATTGAACATTGATGTTGCTGCTGAATTAAAATTTAGTGCACTGCTAAGCTTCTTCTGCAGTCCACTGTGTTTTTGCACGTTTCTGTGGCCTGTCAATCAAATAATGAGTAAAAACAACAACCTGCATTTGTATGTTGTACCTACGTTTTGAAATGTTGTGTTGTATTGCATTCAGTGTTAAGGGATGTGAATCTTTTACTGTCTAATGATTAGAATAAAAATTCTGATTCTTGGGGTCACAGTTTGATACATACCACCAATCATTTTGAATCAATTTTCAATCAAATCGTGAACATCCTTTATAAATGATGTGATGTTGATGTGGATAAACGCCCTGAAATAATAGCATAAATACACACTGTACTGTGAATAATCATACATGCCATACAGCCTCATATAAAATCAACAATATTGAGGATAGTAATATCACTGCAAACCGCAGCGCCCTGGTATCAGTAACGTATCGGTATCAGCAGATATCCAAATTTGTGGTATCGGGATCTGTATGGGAAGTGAAAAAATGTGGATGGGTGCCACTGTGACTCGTAACTCTACCAGAAGATTGACCACGCCCCCTGGAGGCTGTAAACAGAGGGCCTATACATTTGCTGTTTTCTGGACATTGGTCAACTTTTTGGGGAGTCATGAAAAGAATGAAAGGGACAAAAACAAAAAGGTCCTTCAGAAAGAGAGACGTTTGGAAGCTCTTCCTGTGATTCAGTGAATCGAACCAAATCAAACAATCCGATTCACTGGAAAACCGGACAGTCATTTAGCTTGTCACCTTGTGCAAGCAGGAAAACCTCAACTTTGTCCCTCCAATCAAATCTCCTCCTCGATTCTGACCCCCGACTTGTGTAACTTCTCGGTGTGACGAGTCCTGGACCAAAGGCCTCCTCGGAACGTCGCTCCAGACCCGGCCGCAGCACATTCCCTAACAAGATCAGAGCCGGCCCTCGTGGATTCTATTAGTCCAGCCCACCCGCTCTATTGCATTACATCTCCATTTACCAAACCTTAAGCAGCTAGCGGGGCTGCGACCTTGTTGTGCGTGTGTAGGTGTGTGTGTGTATTTGTGTGTGTTGTGATGGGGGGAGGAGGGGAGGCTGGACAGCTGGAAATGTGTTTGGGAAGAACGAAGGGACAGCGGAGAGGACGGAGGAAGGGAGAATAGAAAATCGATAAGATGGAGGAGGATAAAGATTGAAGGGTGGCGTGGGAGGGATTTGAAGAGTGGGGTGGGGGAGGGGCGGAGCCTGAGGGACTGGGGAGGGGCCCAAAGTGGCCCTCATCTTCTCCTGGAGGGGCAACTTCTTCTTCTTCTTCTTCTTCTTCTTCTTCTTCTTCTTCTTCTTCTTTCTTCTTCTTCTTCTTCTCAGTGGCATCCATCTGGATGTGTACAAAAAAGATTTTGTGGACGCTTCTTTGAATAGGGAAAAACATTGCAAGGGAATTAGGAGGGATGGAGGGATGTAGGGTGAGCGTGAATGAACGTTGCTATCTAAAATTTGACCACTAATGTACACATGGCTCACTGTTTTCGAGAACTTTTTATTCCTCAGAATTTTCCCCCAATTTCACGCAATGGACTTTGAAAGACAATCAAGTTATGACACCAGATTTGCTCGTGGATCTGGAATTTTTTTTATAGGAAGTGTGGGGGTTTTGACAGCAGCAGCAGCAGCAGCAGCAGCAGCAGCAGGCAGCATTTTTAGCCAAATCTGCAGAAGCTTGCTCTTGTTGAAAAAACTCAATAGCAGTTGAAGTCGGAGCTTCTACATGTTTGGAAGGACTAAGAGGGCGGTGCCAAAAAACACGTGGCTCATTTATCATGGAGAGGCACCAGCACCCTTTGTGACGTCACAACTCCAGGACAGGACAGAAACACAACTTGTTGGCGTTGGGAATTTGAGAATTTCACTAGTTTGTCATAAAGAAAATTTCTGCTGTTTGTTTCTCTGTCTGGATTTAAACAAGGAGGTTCAAAAAAGGCAGGCACATTTCTGGTCTTGGCCTGCATATTATTATCGTTGTTGTTGTGGACACAGCTATGAGGATTTGTTTTTATGTACACCAGAGATGGACACCAGGCACGTCAACTCTGCTCAAAGCCAGAGTGGCATGGATAGTCTATTGGAACGTATGTATTTTGCAGCCCCCCTTCTCCACCACCCTCCTTTCTCGCCCCGAACTCCTCCCACCCCCATGGGAGGAGATGAAGAGGAGGAGGACAGCAAGTTCAATCTGGCCGTCCTCTGGAGCCTCTTATGGCTTTTGCCTGTCAGCCCCCCTGTCCTCCTCCCACCCACCCAGCCTCCTCAGTCCAGACTCGCTGACATTTTCAACGACAAGATGCCAGCAATAAATAAAACATGGTTGCATAAAACAAAAAAATTCTTCTTCTTTTTTTTAGGTGAAGCTTTGAATCTTGTCCGTTGACCTGTTTATTGACCTTTTTGAAGGTCACAGGTGCGGGTTGACACACCTTGACTTCGGTGATATCAGTGGTTTTTCACTGTTGTTTATCATTATGTTATGAAAGTGGTCACACTGTAAAAAGCCAATTTTTCATAAATTTTCTCTCCCTATACATGAAAAATACCTGAATACCTGAAATTGCCAACAAGCCAAAACTGCGGCAGTGATATTTGTTGTGTTAACTTGACAAATGCGTCAGCATTGGGTGGAAAATAAAACACCATGGAAATGTAAACTCAAGGTGCAGCACGACACAGACTTGCGCCGAGATCAACAATGTGAACCAAAAAAGGACTTGTTTTTTACATGAAGCTTCCGCCGCTTTTCACAAAACTGAAATTGCACGTTTTTGAAAAACGAGCTGCGGGATGGTGAAGTTTGAAAACACCGCCGCTCTTTTTTTTTTTTGGAAAACGATGATGTCATACAACTCCGGCAAGCCGTGAGATGCAAATAATGACTCACAACAACAACAAAAACAGGCAACAGATTTGTGTCACTGCTCGAAAAGGAGATCAACCTAAAATCCCTCACAGTGCCAGTCAGTGGCCTGGCATAAGTACTGCAGCATTTTCAATTGTGCAGTCAATATTTTTGTTGTTTTTTTGTAAAACAGTCCAGAAATTGATTAATTGTGAAATCCATCTATCTATTTATCTATTTTGTTTATTTCATCATTATTATTTGTAACGGATTCGTAACAGTGGTGTTTGTGCAGTGGTGCTGGATGACGCCTCTCGGCCTTGCAGAGAGTGATGGTTCTTGTTCTCTGCTTGTGTTCTTGCTGCTGATGAATGGTTTGGCCAGAGTGACAAGAAAAAACAACAGGAACAAGGAGGAGGATGAAACTGATTTTCTTCTGGAGGCAAAAATCAGTTTCTCCGTATTAGCCGCTAGCGACTCCATCTAGTTAGCCAGCACCAACTCCACCACCACGTGACCTGAACACCAACCAAGCCACTGCTCCCTGCGAATTTGTGTGCTTTTGATGTACGTGTATGGGTGTGTGTGTTGTATTGTGTGTGGGTGTGTGTGTGTGTGTGTTTGTGTATGTGGGCATCTCTTCTCGGGGCAATTTGCAGCGTCGCCTGCGTCGACACATCAGAGGCCCGCTGCCTAAATTGAGCCTTTAAACAGGAAGTGAAGGGCAGGAATCAATCTCTCTCTCTCTCTCTCTCTCTCTCTCTCTCTCTCTCGCTCTCTCTCTCCGTCTCTCGCCCCCGCCACAGGATTGACAAGGTGCGGCTGCCTCTCTCTCGCCTGTGATGTCCTCTGAAAACAATTGTCTCTCTCTGCCAATGCGGCACCAGCGTCTACGAGGCGGCCGCTGAAAAGGAGTGTTAGTCTGAGATGCTGCAGGAGGGAGAAGGAGAAGAAGAAGAAGAATGTAGAGAGAGACGGATCTGATCATGAGAAACGACGCATGGTTTCTCATCCGAGTACCTAGTGTTGAGGAGTATCGAGTTACATGTAACGTTGTTACATAATTCGATTAAAAAATAAAGATAATTGTTCGAGGCCGGGTTCAATTCCGGACCTGGGACTTTTCTGTGTGGATTTTGAATGTTCTCCCTTTGTCTTCGTGAGTTCTCTCCAGGTTCTCCAGCTTCCTCCCACAGTCCAAAATCTGGGAGAGGCTCCAGCAGAACCATGAGAGCAGGAAGAAGCAGGTATTGAAAATGGATGGATTCATTTAGTTATTTGTACTTGCTTTTTATAACCTCAGACAAAGTGCCTTCAGCCGACAGTGAGATGGACGGCGAGCCATGAAAGTTTCCAAATTCTCCCCTCTAATTGACTCTCACACAAAGAGAATTCTCTCTCTCTCCCCCTCTCTCTTTGACTGGGGGACAATGACGGCTCACCAGCGGCATGTCAACACCTTCATGAATGCTAATGGTGCATTTTAGTGAACAAAGTGTTGCCGTCTTGGCGAAGGTTGAAGGAGCTCCGTAACAGATGGGCTGCATCTGGTTGTAAATCTGCACCTGTGCAAGGCCACCGAGTCGGGAGCGGTGACCACGTGACACCACAAGTCCCCCACCCCACCACCACCACCCCCACAAGCGGTGGCGGTTGGATGGAGGAAGGATGGAGGATGGAGAAGGGGTGGAGTCAAGTGGCTTGATGTTTGCTGTACAACGGCAGCAAAAGGTCAGAGCTTTTAGCAGGCAGCAGGGGAAACATGCTGCAGTGTGTGTGTGTGTGTGTGTGTGTGTGTGTGTGTGTATTCATCCATCCATTTTCAATACCCGCTTCCTCCTGCACTCAGGGTTGTGGGTGGCGGTTGGCGCCTATACCAGCTGTCAAAGGGCAAAGGCAGGGTGACACCCTGGATATACAGTATATGGGCCATTCGACCGCATTGGTGCAAACTGCTGTCCCCAAACAAAAAAACAAATTTAATAAGCAAATTTTAAATGTTTAGTAAGATCCTGCAGACACTGGAACAACATCTTCTCTGGACTGCTCGTCAGAGGAGTTATAGACTGGCTATAATCCTGGACCCAAGGCTGAATTTGACGCAAACCCTTCCGAAAACACTGCAAAGACTAAGCTGCAAAGACAAACATTCATTCAGAAGATCTCTCACAACCTACTCACAACCTAGGAAGAACAAACTTGTCTCTGCAATGAGAAAATGTTTTGGTGTCGAGACGAGAATCGTCAGATATCAGCAGGAAGGAAGAACTGCTTCATTTCTTTCAGAAAACTGATGATGGAGATGCCTCTTCTGAAGCTATGCTATTCACTTCTCTGTGATGGATTGTTGCTCCAAACGTCAGTAACAGGGAGACACGGGTCTGCAAAGTGCATGACAATACCACAATGAAAGCAGAGAGGCTCAAGCAGCTTGGCTTCATTAACTCACAGAGTTTGAAGAAAGCGGCAGAGGAGTTGTGCTCTGACACACGGGCTAACGCTTGTATGTACAGAGAACGTATCTCATGCAAGAACCAGTCACTCACACATGCCGAAAAGACTTCAGGAGCAGGGGGTCACATGGTGGTACCAGTGGCCCACAAAAAAAAGAAGACTATGAAAAAGAAATGGATGGGAAAAGCGAGACCATCGCTGAGACAATAACCATTCAACAGAGATGTGAAGGTAGCACGGAGCACCGAGTGGAAGATTCTGCAAAGATAAATGAAAGACAAGGTGTGCAAGCACCTCTTCAACACCCAACATCAATGCACACAGTGGCAGTCTTTGCACAAAAGAAAAATGAGGCTATTCTTCACATTGACTATTCAGAATACTGGCAGCGCAAATGTTCAAACGAAACCTTGGGTTGCCACCTTGCTGTGGTGGAGAGCCTTGCGTGATCCGATGAACCTGAAGAGCGATGCCGTCTGCAACTCCTGGTTGGGCCACCCTTGGCGGTGAGGTCAAGGGGGAGGTTCCAGACAAAGGGCGACCCAAACTTGTTTTGTGTGCAGCAAAAAAAGAGGTATTTTCTAACATAACATTATTTGAATCTGGGGAAAAAAGACACCTTCACGTCATTTTCTTTTCATGAAAATCTTTTCCCCAACTCTTATTCTTTCTTTCTTTGTCCTTTTCCTCTTTTTTCTTTTTTTTTTCCCAAATCTAATCACAGAGAAGCTGCTTTTAGTTTTTAGCATTTGCCTTGTGTTTTTGTGGGCATAAAAAAAAAAAGCAGCGAGTGAAGGGGTTTGTCTGGGAGTGCCGCTGTAATTCTTTTCCCACGTGGAGTTCCCGGTTCCCGCTGCCGGACAGTCAAGTTGGGTTGTGGTGGGCGGGAGGGGGGGGTTGAGGGTGGGGTTGGTGCCCGTGACCTCCCGGCTGACCCCGGCACGTGTCCGACAGCCCCTCCGCAGCTCGGCGGAGGGAAAACGGCCTTATTAGCCCAGTTCATTAAAAACCATTAATAGTCATGAAATGAGAGGCGCCAGAGTCCAAGAGGCTTTAACGCTCCATCCATATTAATTAGACGGCCGCGAAAAATGTGAAGTGAGAGGAAGCACACACACACGCGCACACACACACACGCGCACACACACACACACACACTGTGGTGTAACCGCCTGCTCGCACACCGTCGCCCCCTCCTGCTCCGCTGCTCCTGATGAAATTCCGCTTTAATTAAAAGTGATCACATTAAGAAACTGATGTGCTTAATTAAGCGGACTGCGGCGAGGGTGGGGGGTGGGGGGGGGGGGTGAGTAGGGGGTAGCTGGGGGAGAGTGGGGGAGGGGTCTCTCCTCGACATCTGACGGCCCGCCTTGTAAAACACCCGCCGTCGAGAGGAAGTCACACGTAACACCGTCCCCCACCGCCCCCCACCGTACCCTCATTTCAAGTTAGTGCAGGAAGAAAGAAAGAAAGGAAGAAAGAAAGAAAGGAAGAAAGGAAGAAAGAAAGAAAGAAAGAAAGGAAGAAAGGAAGAAAGGAAGAAAGAAAGAAAGGAAGGAAGAAAATCCCTAACGAGACTCAATTTCAGGCGTTAATTGAAGACTGAGTCTTGGCTGAACCATCATTATTTCTTGAGAGAATCTTCTGACTCTTTGGCTCCGCCCACTCACAGCAGATGTTCGTGGCTATTTGGCAAGGATATGAAAACGTTACGGGAGTTGGAAAAAAATTCCGATTCCCACGAGTGTGACTGCAGAAGTGCAGCGACCTGGACCTGGACCTGGACCTGTGATGCTTTTCACTGGTTTCCACGTTCAGAGTGCATTTTCATCTCACATGAATTCTTTTTGTTTCATGCTATACGATCTAGCATATGACATTGTATCACACAAGGCATTGTACTCACTTTAAATCTGGATGCTTCAATCATTAACTGTTAACAAGTGCAGACTTATCTCATATGAACTAAATTTTAATGGCGTTATTAACACTTATCCAGTCTAACAAACACATAATAATGTCAACAAGCACGTTATAGTGGGCCTCCTTTTTACCTGTTAATTAATGCTTATTATAAGGACCTTCATTGAATGTGTTGGCAACTACACATTATTCAAGCGAGACAATATCACGAAGACTGTTTTCTCTTGCCCCCCCCCCCTCCTCCAGCATTCCTCCTTGCCCACCCTCCTGGCCATGGCACTCCCTCTCCTCCTCCTCCTTCTTCTCTTCCTCCTGATCCTCCTCCTCCTCCTCAGGAGTTATGGTTTGTGGCCGGCGAGCTGACAGCGCGACAACACAGGCCGAGTTGAGGCCGCGACCTCTGCTGCGGCCACAGAGGATGAGGTGAATGCATTTACTCCTGCTGTGATGGGAGACCAGAGAGGAAGGGGGGTTCGGGCCGGGGGGGTCCCTGGGTACCTGCCCTCCTCCCCTACCCCTGCCCTCCCCTCCCCAACAACTGAATCTGCTGTGTCTTTAACAAGACAGCAGGGGAGGGAGGGTAGAAGGAGAAAGTAGTGGAGGGGGATTGGTTGGTTGTTTGTGTGTGCTTGTGTGTGTGTGTGTGTGTGTGCTGTGTACTCCTCGACCCCTTCCGACACCACCAAGGCCTGATATTAGATGATGTCCCCAAAATCAAGTCCTCTCATGCACAGGGTCATGATTCATCACCAAGGACAGTACGAGTGTGTGTGTGTGTGTGTGTGTGTGTGTGTGTGTGTGTGTGTGTGTGTGCGTGTGTTTTACAACTGCAGTTCCTGAAGACATAAATCAAGTTTGATATAAAGTTATATTTTACTCTGAAATACATATGACTACAACTTTCATTCATTTATTGATTAATTAATTAAGGATTTTTTACCCCAGGCCGTCATTGATCTGATATGTAGTAAAGATGCAAAGGATACTTTTCTTCTTTTCAGTCATACAATTTCTCTCTCTCTCTCTCTCTCTCTCTCCATCTATCTATCTCCGTCTCTCATGGGCTAGCCAGCTAGCCCATACGTCGAAAAAGTCCACCATTTTGAAAAGGCTTTCAGATTTACTTCCGCATCCTGTGGCTCCATAGGCTGTGTCTCAATTCAGGGTCTGCATCCTTCGAAGGAAGCGTCCTCCGTTGGAAGGAAGCGTCCTCCGAAGGACTCGGCCGAGAAGGACGAACCCAAACCCGCCTCCCCGGTAACCACACGGGACGGTCTAGCATTCATCGTATTTCCTGGTTGTGTCACCGCCGTTCCCTCCTGCTGGCCAACCCTGGGAGTGACGTTTTCATAGCATCAAGCTAACCATTGGGATGGATGTTGGATGTTCAAATAAGTAAAAACCCTACGTTAAAAACTGAATATTCATTCATTAATTTCCTATACCCGCTTCTTCACATGATGCATCAGGATTTATCGCCAATCACAACAACGACGCTGTGATGTCACGCTGGGAATATAAAACTCTTTTCTTGGGATTTTCGAAGGATTTTTCGAAGGATTAAAAGCCCAGGACCTAAAAATCTACAATAAAAAGATTTATTATGAACTGTGTTTGAGGTCAAAGGTCATCCTATCAGTCATTTTGCATGCCTCTATTTTTGTATCGCTGTCTAATATGGGGAAAATGCTTTTGGTCCACATGGAATTTCTGGCCACAGTACCTCTAGTGGCCACTGAAATAAAAGTATGCTACCCAGTTATAATAACAGGTGCTTGAAACCCAGAAGAGTTCCGGAGGGTTCCTACTGCTCCATCATCCACTCAGGGCTAACTGCCACACAGCAAGGACAACTTTCAGCTCTAATGTGTCTCTACAGCTCCTCCTGCAGGGCCTTGAGGTACTGCGCCGCCTGGTCCGTAAAGAGCTTGGAGGACCTTTGGCGCCGCGAATGCAACTCTCACACACTCTCACACGGGCGAAAAGGCCTTTTCGAGGAGGGAAAAGCCGAATTACCATCATGAGGACGAAGCATTAATGCAAATGAAGCCAAAAGAAAAAAAATTGGGATGATGTTTTGCAATAATGTGGGGGCAAGATTGGACTGGTTGGAAGCAGGAAGCAACCAGGATTAATCCTGTTACTGACACACACACACACGCACACACACACACACACGCAGAGGCCTTGACTTTGCGCTACAGCTCTTAGCCCGGCCTCCATCAGTCTGTCTGCTCTTCTTACACGAACCCCATTTACTCCCGATTGCCTGAGACTGCCGACCTCTGACCTCTGACCCCAATCCTCACAGGTGATGCAGGAGCCGTCATCAAGACTGGCAGCAGGGTGTTTTTCTTTTTCTTTTGCCCTCGGATCCTGGCGGATAAATGAATGCCTGAGTGAACAGACACACATAGACGCATGCACACACACGCACACAGTGGCGGCTGGTTAATAGAGGGCGAGAAGATGCTGCCCCACTAAGAGTTTTTGGGGGTTTAAAAGTTAAAATTAATTAATTGATCAAATAATTATCAATTATTACTTATTTTAAGGAAATTGTGTGGGTTAATGCGCAAAAATACGTCTTGTACATAACTATACATACATAAACATAATTGTTGATATATTTAAATACATTAAAAAAAAACTGTCTGGTGTACTTCTGATCACGCTATTAACGTGTCCTGGTCGGTAAATGCTGTACACATCATTCATTGGTTCCAGAAATAATTTCTATACATACTTTAATTTATGTGTGTGTGTGTGTGTGTGTGTGTAATTGTATGTTGTTGTCCTCTTTACACTCAATTCTGACAGCTTGTCTCTTGTCTTACGTTGCTGTGAGCTCTGTGCATCTGCCACAAGAGGGCACTGCTGTAATAGTCGCCAGTTTGACACTAAACGTATGTTTGTGAACACCTCGCTCACCTCAAGGTACAACCATTTTACTTTTTGAAGAATTACCAACCAATGTATCGTTTCATGAATGGCATTTTCTTTTTTTTCTTTTCTTCTTTTTTTCTTTCTTTCTTTCTTTTAACTTTTGAGTAAAAAACAAGTCCAAATTTCATTTTAGAAACTTTACTTACTCACTTTTACCCCAGTAACAGTAACAGTTTAATAAGTACTTTTACAGTTTAGTACTTTTTTAAGAGTATTTTAAGTATCCATACTTTACCTTAGTACAGAATGTGAACACTTTTGCCACCTCAGCTCCACAGCGTTCCCGTTTTATTCTTACCTGGACTGCCACCTGCTGGAAAATACACTCCACTACAGAAATGTGCAAACTAGATCCCAGAAGTAGGAATGATAAAACTATCACCACGTCACGTGCATCTCTACGGCAGCACTCACATCTGGTGACGCCTCTGAGTAAGACAGAACTAAAACATAAACACATGTAACGGTAAAGGGGGGGAAAGTGAAGTAGTTAGTCAATGAAAAACAAAACCTAGTTACTGCCATCTAGTGGACACAGAGTTGATGGCAGGAGGAAGGCGACTGGTGCTGTTTTGCACCAATTCCTTCCACACTTTGAGGTTAAATCTCAGTACGATGTTCTTAATGTCTGACAAACACCATTTTGACTGTTTGTTCACTGTTTACTCTCATTAAAAAATAAATAAATCTGTTTTTGTCTTTCTCCTATCTCATATGTATCTTGCAGTGCGGAACTGTGTCTTCCTGCCGGGCGGCTCCATCCTTCCGGTCGGATGAAATAACACACGATTGTATCAAATTGCAAATCAGAGCTAACTATTTTTAGACGAAGCACATTTTTCACATTTTCATTCATTTCTCGTTGTTTTTATTTCACCTTCTCCATTTTTTTTTTACGTTTTGTACATCATATAAATTATTCTTTCCCATTATTTTATTTCTAATGTACTTTTTAATATCTGGTATTTTCTCTGGCCCAGTTATAGTCTAGAGTGTTTTATTTTGATAACATATTTAACTTTATTTGATTTTCATTTACTTCGTTTTTGTTTCACACAGTGCTGCGCACATGAAGCTTCTTCTTGTCATTAATTCATGATGTTTTTCAGAATGCTGATTAAAAAACGATCTGGGGAATATATTACACAGATTTTGCTTTTGGCGGTGATGTTGATCTATTTATTACTTATTTCATACAAAGAACTGCATCACGCTATTGCCAAAATGTAATGACGCTGTCAAGGTTGCGCTTAGTCTCAGTTTTACATGCTAGAACCTGAGTCTAGAAGGTAAAATCGTATTTGCATTTTAAAAAACAAAAACATTTTGAACGAGCTCCCGCTGTCCTTCTGTTTTTTTGATGACGCCATTCTAGTTTAGCCATAGCGTTATACAAATATAATCCACTGTTGTCATTTTTGTTACAAACATTATGGCAACAGTCGGTGCCAGTGAGTGAGTCGAGGGTCGGTTCCGCTTTAAAAATAAACAAACAAACACAAAACAGGAGGAGGACAGAGGTGGAGGAAGAGGGGGAACAGGAGAAGGGAGGAGGGGGGAGGAGGGGGAGGAGGGAAGGGGAGGAAGAGACGCAGACGGAGGAGGGTCGCTCAGTGTGACGGGAGCCCCGCATCGGACCAGACACACCGCGAGTTTTCACCAAAACCACCGGACAGCAGCGTGTTCAGACTGACACCGGACATCACGCACTCAGGTAAATAACTCAAATAAAAATAACAAAAACCGCATCATGTTGCCCCCTCCTCCTCCTCCTCCTCCTCCTCCTCCTCCTCCTCGCCATCATGATGCAGGGGGCAAACTTTGCGTCAGATGTCCGATGACGGGGCACGAGGGGGTAATGCCGCAGGCTGCTGCTGCTGCTGCTGCTGCTGCGCACGTTTCCAAGCAGCAGCCCTTCGCCAGTGACTCATCACAATGCCGCCGTGCTGTCTCCCTGCACACACACATACACACACCCTCGAGGGATGCGCGAGTTGAACGTGTCGTTCCCACCACAGAAGTTTGTAGTTGCGTCTGAATCCGGGACAAAATACGATGGTGTCGACAGCGCCTCATTTTATTAATTGTATTTTTTATTGTGTTTTATGCTCGCTGTATTTCTTGTAAATGACCTTCGAGGAGAAGAATCTGCAGGGACCTCGCGGCTGTGATATCTGGAGGCGGAAGTGGGTGGGCCATATATATATATATATATATATATATATATATATATATATATATGTGTGTGTGTGTGTGTGTGTGTGTGTGTGTGTGTGTGTGTGTGTAAGAATGAAGAATGAATGAATGAAGTGGTGGATGAATTGTCAAGGGTTCAACTGTAAAAAAAAAAGAAAAGAAAAGAAAAAAATTGCTCTACTGTTATATTTCTCAGAATTAACTACAGATACTTGATCTAATGTAAAAGTGTAGGCCATAGAACATTTTATGTACCAAATGTATTTAAAAAAAACAAAAAAAAACACAAAACACAACCCATAAGTGCAGCTTACTGTCAACTGCATGAAAACAACTGTTTTTTCATCTTCTAAAATGCTGAAAGTCGGTCAAATAATCAACAAGGACTGGTTCTTTATCATGTGTTGAAACCCTGTTATCTTTGTTTTGTGCCCCCACCACTCCTCCAAACTCAAAGGTCGATTGACTGATTGATCTGCTGTGATCTCATTTTCACAGAGAAAGAAGACTAAGAATAAGAAGATGTCATCCATAAACCTCATCTCTCTGACTCTGTGGATTGCTTCTATCTGCAGCACCGCCCGCGGGTGCCCCGAGTTGTGTACCTGCTCAGACAAGGCCAGTCTTCATTATGTGACATGCCCGTTCAAAGGTTTCACAGAGGTACCGTCTGGTATCCCTGGCAACGTTACAGTCCTCACTCTCTCAGCCAACAAGATCCGTGTGGCACGACGGGCGGATTTTCAACATTTAACCCAAGTGACGTCACTGTGGTTGTCCAACAACAAGATCGCTTCCATCGAGCGGGGCACCGTGGCGCATTTAGTCCTCCTGCGTAACTTTGACGTCAGTCACAATAGAATGGTTGATTTTCCATGGGAGGACCTTCGGAACCTAACGCATCTTCAGTTGCTCAAGATGAACCACAACAACATGACACATCTGCCGAAGGATTCCCTGTCCACTCTCAAGAACCTGAGGTCCCTGCATCTCAACAACAACAGATTCATCACCATACCTGAGGGAACATTTGCTGGCTTGGTGTCTTTGTCCTATTTGCAGATCTTTCAAAATCCCTTTGTGTGCACCTGTGCACTCGACTGGCTCAGAGCATGGATTTCAACAACCACTGTCAAGATCCCAGAGCATGACCAGATGATCTGTGAGTCCCCAGAAAAATTCAGAGGGCAACCGATTAAAAAAATACCTGTACTCCAATGTGCAAGCGCAAAAGTTCTGATACGAACGGAACCATTTTCTCATAACCCAAAGCTCAACGAAGGAAGTACCTTGATCCTGACTTGTGAATTCTCTGGAAGTCCACGTCCACTGGTTATGTGGAGCATTCATAGCCAGAGCTGGAAGCAAGAGCTGGCTTTGCCCTTGTCTGTGGATGACTCAGGAGAATCAAGTGAGGTCTTTGTTCAATCCCCTCAGGATCGCCACGTCAAAGTGTTTGACAATGGGACTCTTGTGATGTCTCATATCCGAAAAGATGATAGCGGCAACTACAGCTGTTCTGCAACTAATGAATTTGCCAGAGCAGAGGATTCGTTGACCTTGACAGTTCTCGCTTCACCAAAACCAACATCCACAGAACCGATGACCATAACTTCTACCGACGTTGAAACGCCGTCACAGACAACAGTCAAAACAGCTGTTGTTGCATCTCCGTTCCTCCCTGACTTAAATGACCTCTTGAACGTTGTAGCGGGTCCCGTGCCCGTCACAGAGAACGTCACAGAGAACAAGGATGCAACAACACATTTGTCACGGGAAGGCAAATGTGTCCTGACAACCAATACAAGAAATGTCTCAAGCCTTGTCTTAAACAAGAGCTTGGATGAAGTCAAGCACCACACCTTTGACTTTGGGGTCATTGCATTCGGCACGTCGGAAACCGAGGCAACTGTGCGCCTCAACCCTCTTCTGATACCACAAGACGAAAGAGCCAACTCGGTCGCCACCAACACATCGGGAAGCCTTTCCACTACCAACACTGAGGAACATGGCCACACAACCAGTTTGTCTCTTTGCATCACAGAAGATCGCACTCACACGGCCGTACAGTGGTGTAGGATCAAGGAAGGCGTCAACACGTACACCTTCAGCGGTTTGCGCCCTGGAACCAACTACTCCCTGTGTTTGACCCACAATGGCGATGACTGTGTTATCCAGGTGATCTTTGCCACCAAGAAGAGGGTACCCAACTTCCTCATCATCATCTCAGTTAGCATCTGCCTCCTGACCGTGTCCACTGTGCCCCTGATTGGGGCAACGTGCTTCCACCTGGTGTACAAATACCGCAGCAAGACCTACAAGCTGATCATGAAGGCCAAAGACCAGTGCCACATGGAGAGTACTCTCACTGCCAACTTTAACGTCCGTGCGCCCCACGCAGAGTCCCAGAGGGTGATTGACGGCAGCCAGCTGGATGAGGAGGGCGGCGAGACAGAGAGCGGCGATGGAGAACGAGAGGCCGACACGGAGGAGAGCGTCATGACTGAGTCTCTCAGTTTTTCCAACTGCCGAGTCGGTCTAGACAACTGTGAGGTCGGGTCCGAGTACAGTGACAGACTCCCTTTGGGAGCTGAAGCCGTTAACATTGTAAGTAACTACAAATATCCAAATGAGTAGTTGTTTCCCTGTGTATGTCGTAACACAATTTGCAGGTTTATTGCATTTATTTTGTAGTCTATGCCAGTGATGTAGAGTCCCTGAAGACTTCGGAAGCAGAAAAGCACATTCAGGGTGTCTTGGTTTTTTGAAAGAGCTTTAAAAGTTGGTTTGGTTTCTTCGGTACCAAGAAAAAAAAATGCGGAAACTTCTTGGAAATGACTTTCCCGAAATGGTTACGTAAAAAGGGGAGTTCCGCATCAAATTAAAGAAAAAAAAAAAAAAAGCAAATTATTTTTTCAGTCAAAGGCTGCAATTTGTCCTGAGGATGGTTTTGTTTAATGACCTGGGCTTTTCTTTTCATTAATGGAACAAAAAGGGAAATTTGGCTTGTGATGTCCAATGCCCTGACCAAGTACCTTAGAGTGATGTTTAAGGCTGAAAAGGCTGAAATTTCAACAGCTGACATCTCCAAAACCAAGCAAATGAGAGGAGGGCTAAAAGCTGCAGTTTTTGTTTTGCAAAAGCATTGATGAAAAAAAATGCTGCCTTTCCAGTCAATATTCCACAGCGTCCAAAAAACATGGCAAACTCGTAGCAAATGTACAAAAACCTTTGAACTGATAAAGTGGGCCTTATGGTTTATTTAAAGAAAACCTACAAACTATGTCACTAATAACCATTTTAATGAGCTTCAGAATGTGAATATACAGGTTGGTAGACAATCACACAGTGTTCATAGCAATTCATCTTCCTTTTCTTTAAAAAGAGAAAGAAAGTTGAAAGTTGCAGGCTGTGCTAATTCACCATAATCAACACAGGGACGTACAAAGCATTTGTGCCTTTCTTGCAGTTTATAACTGTTAGGGTGTCAGTGTTACATATTTTATCAATATGTGCTTGATTAATCAGGAATCTGTCATGGAGTTACTGCTGACCATGAAATGCCAAAGCATCTCATGTCTCTCCGTGCAAATGACAATAATACGTAATTACAGAAAATGCTAGTTGTTACCAAAATATGCTGTGTCAACAGTTTGTTTTAGCTGCATTTTAAAAAGTGAAAACAAGGTGAAAACCTCAAAAAACATGCATTTTTAAAAAAGAATTCATAATGTAATCTATCTAGCTTTGTGTAAACATTCCAGTGGCGCTAATATATATTGTTGTCGTCGTCTCTGCGTCAGCAGTAAAATAGAATCCACCTCGCCTGCTGCAGTAATACTGCAAGTACTTTTAAACTCGTCTGTCAACACACTTGTATTTCTCCGAGCAATGTATTCAAAAACCAGTGAGTGTCTTGTGTGCTACTGTGTTGTGTAACCTGTTCACATCCTTGCCTTACAGAATTGCTGTGGGTCTGTGATTTGGTGCTGTCTTTTGTTTTTATACCACTTTTGTCAGGACAACTCTTTTTTCGAATTGAATTGATCAAAGAACAATTTTCCATTCGTATTTGGGTGAACAGATAGCTTCTTCGCTAACGCTTTAGCTGGACATCAGAACCAGGAGTTCAGTGGTTTTTGATGTAACTGTACAAGTTAAAATGAAACACTTTTAAGTCTTACCAAAAACAAATAAAAAATATTATTAAACCTATGGATTTACTCTGCTGGAGTAAATCTGCAGAGACTCAGTTGAGAAGGAAATTGCTTAGGACATAAGAGTAATAAAAATGGAGGAGAGCCAGACCAGAATGTTGGAGACCTTCAGGGACCAACATTTTCTGCAGGGGTACAACAGATAAGTTTGTGCAGAGCGCTGATGGGGGTGTTGGTCACGGACGAATTCAGTGATCACATTCTGGTGACATCCTGGTCTGGCTCTCCTTCCCTATTTTAATACTGTCACGCCTAAATGAATTGAAGAGTTCACGCAGAGCCTTTGATGGAAGGGTGTGGGTCACTGACATGTTCAGTGACCATATGCTCAAACATCCTGGTCTGGTGTCTGCGTCCCCATTTTGGCAAGTGTACATTTCAGTCCCCTTCTTGTCCCTTGTGACATTTCCCAATCACATTGCTCCATAAACACAACCCCATTGTTCCTTAGGCTCAAAAACTATGCCTGCTTCTTCCCATGACCACACCTCCTTATGATCAACCTCCACCATCCATATGACATCAACGATGACCCTCATGTGAACTCCTCCCCCGCACCACCCTTCCAAAAGCCATAATTCAACGGGTTTGACACCATTTAGGTCTGATGCTCTCTCATAACATTGTCACTCTTCTTTTATCTCAATAATATGCAAGACCTAACGAGTTTTACTGCTAATTCAGCTCTCTGTGGTCGAACTATTCCTCCTTTTTGTTTGTTTTAAGTGAAAAATGTGTAGTAAATGGCTATTCTAAGGATATTTAACGATATTCTAAGGATATGCAGTAATATGCACTGCTTATTACTAAAAATGGATATTCACTCATAGCATGTACATAATTCGGCTATTTAGCCAATTTAAAAAAAAAATCACAAATAAGATAATACAGAAAATAAAATTCCACCAATAGAGAGGATAATAAACATGGCAAATTTTGAAAATTGCTAATTTTTATTTGTGACTCATTTGAAAACTATAAACATACATGCATCAGGAAGACCTTGAATTTGATTTAAATTGCCTAATACATCAGTATTGGATTCACACAAACTGCTTATACATTTTAAAAAATGTTGCATAGAGAAAAATGTATTTTCATATATTTCATGTTGCTGAAGCTGGGGGATGTGATGAACACTGGCAACCAGCAGAGTTATTATGACCTCCACAGACCAGCAGCAAAAAAAAAAACCAAAACAGACTGTGCGCCCAGATTGGCCGTCCTTGTCTTGTTGCAGCCATTGATCGCCGCGCTGACAGCGTGGATGGTGCGCGTCGGCATGTGATCGATAAAACGCCCGACAAGCAGAATGTAATGACCATGACAGCTGCTGTTTTAGCAAAAGAAGAAAGAGTTGGAGAGTAATTACAGTTGTTCAATGAATTTATTTTAGGGCTGCCAAACGATTCATTTTTTTGACTTGAGATTAAAATCTGACTTTCTATTGTTAACTGCGATTAATCGCGTTTTTGATTTACATGTTCAAAATTCATTTTACATTTACAAGATCGTTTTTATATCCAATTCTTACCTGAGTATCTTAATCGGGAAACAAATGGACACAAAGACAGAGTTTCCTTTCTGATCTTTTGTATGATTATTATTTCTTTTCAAAACAGTGGATCTAGACCCGTTTATTATTACATACATATATATAATGCATAGGCCTTTTAGAGGGGTTCCATTTTGGTTCCTTTCTCAATTTCACACAGCTTATGTATGCGTGAACAATTGTTCACCTCGACGGCAAGGTGTACGCCGTCACTCGACATTCGTTTGCCGCCCATTTAGCAACAGCTTCAGTAAGCTGCTTGGATGTACTTTCATCCACTTGTTCCCTCGTTGGCTGCACCTGGATGTCTAGCGTGTTTAGCTGGTGTTTGCTGAAACCATCATCGCCATGTGAATTGCACTAAACAATACATAGCTAACGTTAGTAGGATGCAGCGTCCAAACATTAGTGCTATGACTTCAGGCCCTGATGACGGGTGAATGGAAGGGACAAAAAAAAAAAGATCTCGTTGTGCCTCGTGTTTGGAGAGTGCATCTTTGTCTTGTACCTGCACTGAAATGATGTCTGCCTTAGCTTCAGCTCTTTGTTGCTTGTTTTTGTGTTGTATAAATCTTCATTCTCATCTGGTCCCTCGTGTCATCAGCTCACTCTATCGCTGCTATACTCATGGTTATGAGTGCATTGTCATTGCTACCCTGCATCAGTTCCCATGTTCTGATGTCACAAATGGAAAAAGAGCCTTCGGTCTCAATGTGATTTTTCCTGTCTAAATAAATGTTAAATAAAAAAAAAAAAATTAACATAATCGCGACTAACGCGTTCCTGCTGACCATTATTTATTTATTTATATTAATTACTATGCCAGGCCCAAGAGACATTGTTTTATCAGAAAGGAGCCAGACAATAGACGTCATGCAGTTTAAACCCTGGACTTGAAGCCTACTCAGAGCTCGGAGGGGCTCTCACTCATCTTTAGCCTGGTCTGTCGAGGCTTCGGCGGGAGGCTGCTCTGCCTCCTTCTTGCTGCCTTTCACGGAGCTGCGGTCGGGGGTCCCGTTGAGGAGGTTCTCGCCCGTCTGCAGCGTCTGGAAGTGCTTCCGGGAACCCAGCAGCGAGGGGTTGTTGATCAGCGTGTAGAGCAGCTGCCAGCGACAGCGGAGCCTCCTCCGAGCGGCGGCCTTGCTGCTCCGGTTCTCCGAGACGCCTGCAAGCAAGCAAGTTCAAGAGCGGTTCACAGGCCGATAGCAAACTGAGGGTCCGACATTCCAACAGTCGTACCTCTTAGACATGTCTAGAGGCTTACATTTCCAATTCAATATCCTTTTTTTTTTTTTCATAAATATGTTTTTTTTTTGTTTTTTTTAATGTGAATTACATGAAGAAAGGGGCATAAGGGGGTGGGGCTTCAGTCAGTAATCAGAGAAGAATTAGTCTGAATAATAATAATCATAATAACGTAACTATGACAGGAGGGTTTAACAGTTTTGTCTTACTGCCGAGTAATATGGTGTATCCTGCAGATAACAGAGGTAACTGTAGAGGCAATACACAGACTCTGTGTGTGTGTGTGTGTGTGTGTGTGTGTGTGTGTGTGTGTGTGTGTGTGTGTGTGCACGATGAATAATTGATATTCAGCATGATATTCTGACTGGTGCGATCAAATTCCGACTGGTTGAAAACAGTCGGAACAACTGGAGTGTTTCAGGAAGCATTCAAAAGAACATTTTAAGCTGATATCTCAGCATGTCTTGCAAAGTTGGAATCTTGTTCCACCACCTGTTCCCTTTTAATCAAGTAGCCCACACTGTCTGCAATCTTGTTGCATTCCTTGAAATGACACCTTTGGCGGCCCCTAGGAGGTGCTTGTCCTTTCGTGTCGTGTCCGTTTGTGGTTTGTAGCTCTTGATCTCTCTCTACCTTCTTCTGCGTCCCTCATCTTCTGTACGATTGGACGGTTCTCCACCATTATGTCCAGCAGCAGCCCGCAGAAAGCCTTCAGAACTGGGTGAGACTGGCTCACCTCCACCTTCAGGGAGTTGGTGTAGTATTTGTAGGCTAAATGGGGTCACATGGCAGAGCGTGACTTTGTTGGCAATGCAGAATATATTTTTACAGAATATATTTCGATTAAGTACAGCAGCATATTGTGAAAATGACCACATAAACACGTGAAACTTTCACACAACAATACGCTTCGTGCAATTGTCAGTAGTCCCAACTGTCCCAAAAATGAGCTACAGAGTCGTGTCCTACCTGGGTCAAAGGACTCTGCAGTCCGGTGCAGCAGGCTAATGTCGATGCGGCCCAAGTGAACGATGTTGTACAGGGCCGTTATCACCATTCTCCATATTCCAGCAATCAGTCCCACCACGGTGTTGACCAGAAAGAGGAGATACGTCAAGAGGAAAAGACTCTCTCTGGAAATAACAATAAAACACTGTGGTTAAAGGGTGGCAATGCAGTGCTGTTCATGTCTCAGTGTTTTCAGTTCTGTTAGCATCTTAATGAACCAAGTTTCAATAATTGAAACATGATGAAAAAAAAAATCACAATACAACATCGCGATGCATTGTGGTGCATACTGTACTGCACATCATGATTCATCATGATATCTGCTTTATTCCAAGAAAAAGATCTCCCTCAAATTACGAGAAACCATTTACGTTTAAACTGGTTAGTCTACCATTAAAGCAACATATCAACCTTACCCCTTAATCAACACAATAAACAGCTACCAATCATGAAAAAGTATTTGTAAAAAAAACCAAAAACAAAACAAGGACCTGTTGTTCAAGTCTCTGGTTCCTGCCTCTTTCTTGATGAAAGCAAACTTGGCCGTCACGTGTTGCAGCAGAGTGACCAGCAGCAGCGTGACCCAAGCCGGCCTGCAATGTTACGATGGAGAAGACGCGTCGTAATCTGTACCACGGATTCAAAGAGCTGCATTAAAAACTAAACTCTGCAGCTGTGGCGCTCACCAGGCCTTCCCCGCCATTTCAAACACGATGAAATTACGGCCATGGAATATGGGCACGATGATGAGAAAGACCAGGAAGAGGAAGCAGATGAAGAAGACGACGGTCTGAATGGCCATTCCTGCCAATGCATTGCAAAAAAGAAAGGAAACAGGGCATATTCATCTGTTCAGTTAGTTCAAAGGTAAAAACTTGTGCAAGTGTGTTGTGTTTCTGCTGATGATCAATCAACTCAACTCAACTCAACTTTATTGTCAAACATGGCATACATACTGGACATATGTCATGAATGAAATGTCAGTCCTCTCAGACCCACGGTGCAATAGGCAAAAAAAAATAATAATAAATAAAATAAAATAAAAACAAAACAAAATCAACAAAAAGACAAGGCAGGGAACAACACTGTTGGTATAAATAAATTACTATAAGCTAAACTAAAACTAAACTAAGCTAAACTATACAAAGTATTCACAGTAAGGTGAGGTGGTGCGTGTAGTGCAGATAGGGTGAGGTAGTCTATAGTCTTTGTGTGTGTGTGTGTGTGTGTGTGTGTGTGTGTGTGTGTGTGTGTGCAATTTGAGCAAATGGGTCGGCTATATCGGATATTGCCCATCATGCAGGGGAAGAAAGTGATCATTACCGAGGCTGATGATGGCAGCCTGGTATCCTGTCAGGCCCATCCAACACACCACTCCAGATCTGGAGGGGCAGATGGTCTTCTGGCTGTTGTAGGTGCTGTAGATGTCTCCTTTGTACAGGCCTTTCAGGTTCGACCTGAGAGCCGATTGAAACAGGGCCAGAGAACAGAAACGGCTTGAGCTAAAAAGTTGACACGAGGGAAAATGTTGCTCTGTGATTACTGGCACGGTTCCCATCCTCCTAATCCATCACAATGTTGTCTTGACATGACTACTTAAGGCCTAATTAATGTATCAGGCATGTATTGGCCATGTTACCCCCCGCCAGACACATGGTAAAATTGCTGTTATCTCGCGCTGCCCCTCTGATGTCCAACAGAGTCAATGAAACCAGACACTTACCTATGAAGTATCATGGACCTCATGAGCATGACGAGGCTGACGAAGCAGGACAAGGTCATGGCACAGATGTAGCACACTATGAAATGGGAACGCAACCATTGCATATTTATGGACTCTTTGGTGGTGGTGCAATTTAAAGGCCAGAAGTAGAAGTCACACATACCCTCCAGCAACCAGGTGTAAAAGGTGACGATTCTCACCACCTCCATTCTGTCGTCGGACAGGACGATCCCAAAGCCGAGCAGCAGGAAGGCGATGTTCTCGTCGATACCGGCGCGAACGATGTGCAGCGTGGGGATGACCAGCACGACCAGCAGCAGCGCCGTCTGGTGGCCGGGAATAGAAGGACTTGTAGAGAGGAACACTGATATTCTGATATTGAACCGCGGCGGCGGACGGTGGACTGACGTGATAAACGGCCACGAGGGCAACGAACGCCGACACCGCCAGCTTGACGGGGAAACGGAACGCTGGGAATGAGACAATGAATGTGGGCATAAAGAGCAGCTGCTTGACTTCCTCGTGAATGGCGAGCACTTTACGGACCTTTATCCGGGATGTAGATGTAGCTCTTTGGCACCTCCAGCAGTCGTTCTACAAGCGACGGCTTGTCTGAGGATGCAGCCCTGCAATTGAAAAAACAAACAAAAACACGTGTGAAAAAGTGTGAAAATTTGAATTCAAATTTTGACAGAGTCTCCTGACTGTTAAAAGAGAACATAAGAATTCTATATATCGACAAGGTAAAAAAAATCTATATATAAATATCTATTTTATTTATAACGTACTTTACTAATAAAATGTTTATTGTCTGAGTGGTGCGTATAAATGTAAACAGAGACAAAACCGATTTTAAAAAAAACGTAAAGAAAGAAAAAGAAAAAAAAAAAGAATCACCGGGCTGCCGATGTCCTTTTCTTGAGGAGAGCTTTCACGTATTCGGTGTAGTAGCTGCTGTCCAGGTCCTGTGTGCAACACATTCAAAGAGGTGAGATCCTCAGTTCACATTTGTCCGTCAATATGGAAGGACATTGCTGCCATACTAAGGAAAGAAAAAACAACTACAGAAAAAACTGATTGATTGATTGATTATGCCTTGTTTCATTTAGTTTTGATTAGTTATAAAATAACATTAAAACTATCTAGTAAAAAAAAATTTGAAACTTTCACAAAATTACATGATATTGACACTTTATTTTCCATTTTTTGAGGGGTAAAATGTGAACTTCCATTGCTGCTTGTAAAAGAAGCAGATGGGTTTGCAAGATGTAAAACATTTCGTGTGAAAGTGCAGTATAGTGCAGCGACCTCTGCCCTCCATAACCCCAGTTAACACCTGCTATTGAAACAAAAGCTCTGTTATAGTCATGTTATCTGTGAGGGGGGAAAAAAAATGCTGTGTATCGTCATAATCCTTCGCAGCTAAAGCGGCTACATTCTGCAGCAGAGCCGCTTACGCTAATGAGCCGCTCTCACATTGCTGAAATTCATGTTTTTCCACTAGCTCACGTGCTATCGTGTGCCGAGTTGAGTCGGCGTCTCACCTCGTCGTTCTTTGGCCCTTTGACAAAGAGCAGCAGGAACCTCAGGCAGAGGAAGGCCAGACAGGCGAACTGAGGCAGGCTAGCTAGCAGAGCGTAGTACTTGTAGAGCTGCCAAGACCAAAAACACCAAACACCAAAATAAACACAAAAAAACAAATGAGGTGTCATATGATGTCCAATCTTAAGCTGGCGTGGCGGTTTAATGTGTGTCCTAAAATAGGAACTAGCAATTAGCTACAGGAATTAAAGTCTGTAATCAAGGTTTGCAAAGCTAACATAAATTGTCTTTTTTTCTTTTCACAATCAACGGTCACAAAGTCTTTGCCAAAACATACAGGTGTAGGAATCAGCCCTTTCTGATGTCACAATGGGCACTGAGCCAGGTGCCGGCTGCAGCTCCACTGAGATCACGGTGTCATTCCACTTCCAAAAACACCTCCTTCCTTATTTTGTGCGGTTGCTACTCAGAAATAAAATAAAAAAGATTCATAAAAAAATTTGTTTTAGAGTGTTAAAGTCTAACAGTAGGGTCTCGCAAGTTAAATATTGAAGTAAAATTAACTCGAACTGTGACCTGTGTTGCTAACTTGGCCACTTTGTTGCTAAATTTAGTATTAGTGTATTCAGCAACTTCTAGCCACCTTTTTTGGCGACAAATCTTTGGACTTTTTCTGCTACTCTTGAAGACTTTTGGCGACTTGTACGTGGAAAAAAAAAACATGTTGCCTCACCTCTGGAGTTTTGGACAGTCGAACTTCTGCCACAGGAGGACGCCAAAGTGGCCAAAAGACAGCAGCGCCCCAAAGACGTAGCCCACTTTGCGCTGCAGGGTGGCGCAGGCCAGCAGGGGGTAGTAGAGGATGGGGTAGTAGAAGATGGCGATGATCTTCATGTACTCTGTGGGAGGGGCGGGTTGGGGGGGGGGTGCCTTGTTTATCTGAACTTTCGTAACAAGCCAATCAAATGCAGCCAGCACTAGTCGAGCTTGCGCAATTTCCATCATTTAACTTTTTCTTAGCGACAGATTTGATTTTGTGGGTCAGAAATTGTATACATGTTTTACTTTGCAACCAAAGTAAATTTACTTTTGGACAACTTCATCAAATTCTCATAAATAATTTATCTTAAATTTGAGAAATACTTTCAATTACAGTCATGCATACATGTTGGCTACACACTATACATCAAGGAATCAGGATACAAAATCAGAAAGTACACGTGTTGAAAATGAACATGAAATTACCAAGGATGGGATACAGTTTTCACTGCTGAATCAAGACATTTTACCTCATTGTTTCCTTATTCCATCAAACCACAGACCGTTTCTTATTTGAAAGGAAGCAATGGCAGATTTCACCTTTGATCTCGGCCGGGGTCTCCTGGGAGAAGGGGAGGGGGTCAGGTGCGATGACCAGAGTGGCCAGTTTACTGAAGACCAGTCCGAACACGGCCAGGAGAGGCCCTTTGCTCTGGGTCTGGTCCAGGAAGTTAGCTGGACTGTGACATCACACAGGAGACTGACATGAGGTTTGGCCACATGGTGAAGCTCCTCCTCCTCCATCATCTCCCCGTCACCTGGTTCAATCTTCTCCAAACCCACCTGAAGATGCTGGAAGAGCCTCTGGTGAAGCCCTGGCACAGTTTGTTCCTCCGGGTGAGCAGAGCCAGAACCAGGACGACCACTAGCTGCATACAAAGACAATCAATCAAATCAATCAATCCACTTGTATTTATTTAAAGTGTTAAGTCAAGTGAAGTATTAATTTAAAGGCATCTTGATGCTCTTAGCACAATCAAGTCAAGCCAGCAAGCGTGGAGCAGACCCCGCCTATGGAGGGGCGGAGCTATCAGCTTTGACCAATCGGTTAGGGTGAAGAAGGAAATATAAAAAAAGGAAGAAAAAGACAGAGAGATAGGTCTCATTATATGATATACATATGTATAGAAATAAAGAATCCAAAGAAAAACATATACATATATAATGTATATGTACATATATTATATATATATATATATATATATATATATATATATACATATATACATTATATATATATGTACATATATATATATATATATATATATATATATATATATATGTACATACATATTTATATTTTTTTTTATGTATAATCATACGCAAAAGTATTTTAAGAATTTGAATAGAATTTAAATAGACAATGAAATTTAATAATGGCCGCATTCAATTATCAATTTTTTCCTTCCTCCTTTTGGGGGGGGCAAAGAAAAAGTATTGTACATAATAATTATAATAAAATAATAACTATTAAAATGATTGAAGTTATTATCTAATTGAACTAAAGCAAGCATGCCAGGCAGTTGAGTCTCAGGTTCCTGCACATCCACCATGAAAAGCTCCAATCTCAATTGCTTTAAGCCATTCATTCGGCTGGAGAAACGACCAGACCAATCAGCAATCATCTTCTGAAGGGTAACAAAAGGGGCGGAGCTACAATAAGTAGAGTCCAGCAGTGGCAGGAACAGAAAGCTGCTGCTACTGGATGCTACGAGTTGGTCGGTGCAATCACGGCTGTAAAACTGATTGCCAGCCGACCATCACCACTGTCACCCATCACGCCAGTAGGGGGCGTCATACAGTCCAACCAGGAGCGAATCGAGATGATTTGGCGGCCAGTTCGAGTGTTTTCACCAATCAACTCGCTAAAATCTCAATGCTTTTTTTTTTTATCAAAATAGATGCAGATAATAATAAAAAACAAGAGTTATTGCTGATATTGAACTTGAATTTTTGTCATTTAAAAACTCACAGATATGGACAGCATGCAGATGTGGAATAGTGTGTCGTCCGCCGTGGGGCTGCATGGTAGAATCACTCTGCCGTCACGACGATGACAACAAAAACAACATGTCGATCATTTTATAGGGAAAACAATGAGATCTTTTAACAAAATGCAGACTTGGCTGTGAGAAAGTTTTCCTCAGACTTCCCATGATGCTTTTTCTCCAGGAGAGCTGCGATACTCACTCTTTGGGCAGTGTGGTAGGTACTGCGTTGTCCGAGTACCAGTCAGGGTATTCGTAGCCAATGTACTCGAAGGGCTCGGCCTCCAACTGGGTCCCGTTCATGGCAGCTGGAGCGGCTGGATGCTTTGGACCAGAATCCTGCTGGCGTTGCAGTGAGCTGATCCTGACTGAGCGACCTGCTGCTGCTGCTGCTGCTGCTGCTGCTGCTGCTGCTGCTGCGGTGGGAGAGTTTGTGGCCCAAACACCTACAACACATTCCGGCTGGATCCAGAGCTGAGCAGATTAACTGGAGCCGAGGGGACGAGAGGTCAGGCAGCGGGAGGAGGAGGAGGAGGAGGAGGTGAAAGAGGAGAAGAAGCAGAAGGTGGAGTTGCAAGAGATACATTTGTCCCGAAGATGCGCGTGTTTATGTTCAATTGTGGAAAGCGTTCTGGGTCATTTTCATATTTTCGTTGACATGGGTATTGTTTTTTTTTTTAATGTCAATTTTACGTGATTTTTGAATTTCAGGCAACTGACCGACACTCACCTGTTCCAACAATCTTCGTCTCTATTTCCTCAAGGCGTCTTAGCCAACACATGCAGGTTGAGGCAGTGTCCATTGTGATGTCACAACGGGCAATGAATAGCTCTCCCCGAGCGTCAGTGATAATCCCAACCAAGCCAGGTGTTGGTGAGGTATCACATGGGTGACTGTAGCTGTCAAGTTATCTTGGTTTCCAGTTCAGTTTGTGCTGCCCTAACTTGAACAGGGTTCTTGTGCTCCATAGCTCATCGGACTTCACTCCAAATGACCAGGCAGCGGAACATCTTTCACCTTTTATTTTGGAGGATTATGATCTATTCGCTTTCCAAGGACCGTGGTTTCAGGTGAAAACCCTTTGAAACATGTAAAACTGAAAAAGACACAAGTGTTAGGAAACAAAACATAACAATATGCACATGTAATATGTAGATAGTAAATGTAAGTTTCCAAAACGGTTTTGGCCCACTGCACCTTTAACCTTAACCACAGACTGGAAACACCAAACAGTCAATATCAAGCAATTCATAATATCAGCAATTGAAATCCAACAGAATATTAACCATGTCAAACAAACCACCCAGCGTCTCTGGGCATTCTGCTTGATTCCCCACCACAGTATTGACTGAACAGGGCCGAGGAGCCGACTGAGGTGAGTGGTGGTGGTGATGAGGGAGATGGAGGCCAGCTGTGAGGCGGGTGTGGTATGTATGGTAAGTAGTACTGAAGTAGTGCAATGTCTGTGTACACACTGCTGGCATCTGGACAGGTGTGGATGGTGCAGAGCTGGAGACGGATTCTGCCAGCACAGTAGCTTCGCTCAGGAAGTCTTTTAAATATAGTGAGGTCAAGGATTAACAATTATATTTGTAGTTGTAGTTGTGATTATATATATATATATATATATATATATATATATATATATATATATATATATATATATATATATATATATATATATATATATATATATATATATATAAGTACAAAGTCAGCCAAAATAATGTATCAAGACGTCACGAAAACAAAAGTTTGCAAGAAAATTAATTTGTATACATGTACATATATATATATGGCTCTATTCCTTGTACCCAGAATGAAATCACAAGTGTGGATGTGGCTGTGCCTTGTTTTCCTCCCTCGGCCTCTTGCTCAACGTCACTAATCTCATAATAAGATGCTGGGGAAAAAAAATGTCTCCACTTTCAACAGGAGAAACATTTGTGTGGAGGATTTACAAGGAGAGAGGCTCAGAAAGGGTGCGGATGGCCAGACCTGTGAGGCTGAAGCGTTAGCAGGAGATCGCTCGACTCACTCTGCTGTGTTTGGTTTTAATCATACATTTATTTATTTTTGAGAGGAGACATAAAGGGAACAAAAAGACATGGAGGAGGTGAGGGCTCCTGCAAACTGCTCAGTAAGAAGTCATTCTGAAGTACAGACGCGTACAGACTTTCCCTTTAACACCTCAATGACAACCTCAATGTTTTTGTTATTCTGCTCGACCTTCTGCGTCACAAGTCCACCTGATTATCACAGCAAATGTTTTTTGTTGTTGTGCGAGGCCTGTACAGCTCAAACCAAACAAGCCCTGAAACGCTCAGAGATCATGTGACCAGGGCACGTACTGCTGGCTTATGTTGACAGCTATAGATTTTATAATGTGTCCACAATCAGCCTCAGACAGATTGTGATATAAACTGAACTTTGTTGAGAAAGAGATTAGGGCCGACTCACTGGCAAGGAAGTTGCGAAATAAGAATGTTCATGACTTGTGGAAAGATATTAAAACGATCAATAATTGCAAAACACCACTCCCATCCAATGTAGATGGTGTGAGTGGTCCTGATGAAATTTTACATTTGTGGCGGAAACATTATTATGAACTGCTAAATTGTGTTAAAAAAAAAAACAATCAGTTTACAGTTGACAAAGTTGAGTAATAATAAGGACTTAGTGGTCACTTCCGCTGAGGTCCAATCAGCAATTTTGAAAATAAAAGATAATAAGGCCTGCTGTCCTGATAACATTACAGCCTGACTTGCCAGTGAGAAACTGTGCCCCCTGGTGGCTTTATGTTCCACTGGTTTCTTTGTTCATGCAGTCTTGCCTGACACCTTAATCAATCACCTGATATATGCTGATGAACTGGTCGTTTTTAGTCCTTGCAGTGCTGGTCTCCAACAGCTGCTGAAAGTGTGTTCTCATTATGGGCATGATTTTGATATAAAGTCTAACGCTAAATACAGTAAAATTATGATGGTTAGAACCAGAGAGGACAGACAGGCCGCCTTCCCTGACTTCTACCTGGCTGGCACTGTGCTTAGTGCGTGCAGTGAGATTACATATTTGGGCCATATCATCTCTGATGACGAGCCAGCCAGCTGTGGTGTCGGTATAAACAAGGGAGTATTAGGAGTATTACGCAATCTGATGTATACTTTTATGTGTAGGGTATCTGAGTCAGAAAACAACTTAATTGATGTCCTGGTGAACCCTGAATGCAGTTCTGTCAGATTTTTTTTTCCGAGCTGTGGAGTCACTGGTGAACATGGTGAATGATGATGAATGAGAAATAAAAAATAATTTATTAAATTATATTAAAGTAAATTCAATTTTATTAATGAAAAAAATCAAATGTTTTTTTTTATTACCGTTCAGTTTCTCAAACATCTTGTTTGTTGCCCAAACAATAAAAAATAAAAATAAAATATAGAACAACTGTTAATGTATCCAAGTGAAACCAACTAGTTTGTAAAGCCATAGGAATACTTGTTTTCATGCTGGTTTCTGTTAATTGTTTGTATTTATTTTGACAGTCACGCTTCTCAGTCGTTCACTGATCCTGGCGGTCACAAGAGGGTGCTATTGGACCACAGTCAAGAGGACCTCCAAGAGGTTGGTGAATCCGGGTGACGTTTACAAACTTCACACACAAGAAGAGACTTCTCTCCATCGTGACGTTTGTGTTTGACGTGCAGACAATGTGTCAGAGGGCAGAATAAAAAGCTGTTTATTGAGCTTTTTTGCTTTTTTTTTTTTTTTTTTTGATTGGTCCTCGTGACAGTGTGAAGGTACACCAGCACTTTTAATGTGACAACGCAAACAGTGACGTCATCAACAAATCCACCTGTCAACAAACAGCACCAACAAGAAGCACTACAAAACATAACACACACAAAATAACCCAAAACAAAGTATGACACAAAAAGCAAGCAGGGAGAAATGGAAGCTCAGTTTCAGAAAGACCTGATGTGGGGAAAACAAAATCAAACATTAAAGTGGCTTTTGGAAAATAATGGTTTAAAAAAAAAAAAAAATAACAGCAGGGTGAATCTCTGACGTGTTTGCAGTGGTGAGTGCAGTGGCTTGTGGGTATTTTTTGCGGGTCAGTCAGTTTTTGAACATGTCACACAGGAGCTTCTCCATGGGAGTGTTGCCGATAGTGCGGTGGAAGAAGAGCAGCTCGATCCGCTCCGAGCTGACGAACCGCAGCGAGGGCAGGAGGAGGAGGAGCTTCCCGAACCTGGAGACAGCAAATCAATCAATCAATCAATCAATCAATCAATTAGATTGAGAGCAATCCATTAGCTGGAGTATTCCTGACAGTTTGAATCAGTTGAATCAGTAATATTGCGGAGTGTGAGCGTGTGTGTGTGTGTGTGTGTGTTGCTGCCTACCTGGCCGGCTGACTGGGGTAGTGGGAGCGGACGTGTTGTCCCAGCATGACCTGAGACTGGTCCTGCAGGTTCTCCACCTGCTCGGGGTCCTTCAGGCCTCGTGTCTCTGAGGAGGAGGAAGAGGAGGAAGAGGAGGAGCTGTTAACAAACGCAGGAAACACTGCTGGAAAAAGTTTTTTTATATGTGTGTGCATATATATACAGTATATATGTATATATCTGTATATATATATATTCATACATATTAGGACTACAATAATAGTTAAAGTCCAAGTGATTGTCACATCCCGAGGGATGCAAAATTTGTAGTACTTATTATTATTATTATTATTATTATTATTATTATTATTATTATTATTACATTGTTGTTGTTGTTTTGTTGTTGTTGTTGTTTTCAGACAAGTGTCATGTTTAAAGTGGATCAATCGTTCAATTCAACCGTGTTATTTAACAGCTGCTTCAGCCTGCAGTCACTTCACCATCATCTATCTATCTATCTATCTATCTATCCAGCTACCTATCTATCTATCTATCTATCTATCTATCTATCTATCCAGCTATCTATCTATCTATCCATCTATCTATCTATCTATCCAGCTATCTATCTATCTATCCAGCTATCTATCTATCTATCTATCTATCTATCTATCTATCTATCTATGTATGTATCTCTTTCTGTCAGATGTTCAGCTCTCCTCCTCCTCTTCCTCCTGCTGCTCACCTGGCTTGAAGAGCACGACGGCCTTGAGGCAGGCGAACTCGGTTGGGTCGACTGCCAGGGCCTTGTAGCGGCTGAAGGCCTCCTGCAGGAGGCGCAGGTCCAGGCCGGTGTAGCTGCTCTTGCCCTGCATGCCGGGGCAAAGGTCGGGCAGCGAGAGCAGCGGGCAGCTGTCCAGCGGCAGCGACCACTGGATGGCGCACAGCAGGAAGAGCTCGCTCCACGCCTCCTCCAGCAGGATGACCTGGTGGGTGGGGCCAGCCGGTGGCATTAGAACATAGGTGTCAAACTCTGGCCCACGGGCCAATTTTGGCCCGCGAGGCGATACAAAATCACCACTATTGTACAGCACATGTGACACTAATGCTACTAATCCCAGAATGTTTTGCTGCTATTTTTGCGCATTAGTCAAGACAGGATTTTTTCAATAAATATCAATGTTGTATTTGCCCCTCCGATAGTGGTGGGACCACAGCAAAAGTACAACAAAAAAAAAGGTGCATGTTTTGGGTTATTGAAGTGTGTTTAGCTATGATTCGTGGAAAAGTTGCCTTGAGAGTTCTTTCACGTTGTATGGAAGCCACATAGGGTCAAAATGGATTGCATTTTTTTTTCTAAGGCAAAAGTATACACAACACAATTTTTTTCTTACTTTTTCAAGCCAAATTTGTTTTTAATAATGATTTTAATTAGGACTGTCAGCAGTAAGACGTTAATTGCACATGGCATAACACGCTAATTTTTTAAATCGTATTTTATTCGCAAGTCTTTTGTCCCTTTCATTCATCCGTAGTTTAATCTTCAATTGTTCACACATAAAGGAGCTGTATGAAACTGAGAAAGGAACCAAAATGGAACTGTTGCTAAAGGAAAAGTTAATAAGTGGGTCTAGGTGCACTGTTTTGAAAGAAATAATAATAACACAAAAGATTAAAAAAGGGAAACCCTTTCTTTGTGTCCTTTTTCGTTCCCAATGAAGAAACTCTAGTAAGAATTGCTTCACATTAATATGGACATTATAATGGAATCTTTAAAAATTTGGAAATTCAGAGCTTAATCGTGATTTAAAAAATTCATAATGACAGCCTGTCCTAGTTAAAACGCAGAGGTTGTGCCATTTCCAAGTGTTTTTTTTTTTTTTCCATGCATCATTACACTAAGTGACTTCAAAACCTGGCTGAGGCGGCTCACCTGGTCTCGGAAGGGCAGGTTGGAGAAGACGGGAAGGTTCTTGGCCCACTTGACCGACATGAAGAGCAGCCGCGCCGACGTCTCGTACACGTTCTCCGAGCTGGCCGGGTACAGAGCCATGTGGTACTCCGAGGACGCCCGCTCTGGCTCGTTGCTGGTCACGTCGATGTTCTCGTCAACTGGAGGACAAAAGAGGAATTAGCACGTCAGAGGGGGCGGGGCCAGTCCAAAGGGTTTGGGGTTTTTGAGTTTTTTTTTTTTTTCGGTGTTTTTTTTTTCTGCATTTGAGCCACCCTGAGCTCAATGAACCTCGTTAATGAAGTAGAAAAATAAAAAAGGTTCATGTTTTAAAATTAATATTAAGCAAACAAATAAAAAGATGGCAACTTAATGCAATGATGTTTAAAATAAGAAGGAATTTTGGGACCCTCCTCCTCCTCCTCCTCTCCTCCTCTTGCTCACCGTCCTCGGGCTCCAGCTTGGCGCAGGTCTCGGCCGTCATCAGGCTGGCCATGAAGCGGTGGTTGTTCTGGGGGCTGACGCAGCGCTGCGGGGCCACCGACGAGGTGATGGCCACGGAGGAGGTGATGTGAGGCCAGGTGATGACCGAGGAAGAGGAGGAGGACGACGACGAGGAGGAGGAAGAGGAGGAAGAGGAGGAGGGCTCCCGGGTGGTGGCCAGGTGCTCCTTCTCTGGGTCCACGTCGATGGAGTCCAGACGCACCTGAGCTGTGCTGCGGGGCTGCCGCTCGTTCTGCACGGCTGCACGCACGCAAAGAGGTTTTTTGATTATTTGGAAAATGGAAAATAAAGTTTTCGCAGAAGAGTTTCTGACAGTTTCTGAGGTGACAAACTCACCGTCCTTGTTCATGCCGGCCTGCAGGCACTTCTTCAGCCGACACGCCTGGCACTGGTTCCGATGGGCTTTGTCCACCGGGCACATCCCCGTCCCGGCCTGGCACCTGCCCACACACACAAACCACTTTAAAGGGACATTCCACTCATTTCATGAGCTGAGCTATCTGATCTAATCTGCCCAAGATTGGCCCAAGGAGTTGACCTCTTTTTTGTTTATTCTTGCTTGGTTTCTTGGAATTTTGCAACAAAATGTATTCAAAAGATTTAAGAGGTTATTAGAAGCAAATTAATGATGGAATGATTAAGCCAGAAAATTAATTTCACAGGAAACAAAAATGATTGACATTGCAAGAATTGGAAATAATACTCACTCATATTTATATATTTACTTATATTGCACTCATATTGACACATATATCAATATATAGTATATCTAGTGTTTTTGAATGTATAGATATTTATTTAGCCACATACAGTTACTGTTATCTCCTGACGTTCAAACACTGCCTGATTCAACTTTCATGCATTCCATCCACTTCACTGCTGTCATGCTGGGAATTTCTCCACAGTGGGACGAATAAAGCAATATCTAATCTTGTATTAATCATTTTTGTGCGACACTTGGAGATTTTAAAAAAGTGCAACTTTGAATTTTGAATTGACACAATATTGTAAAAGTCTGATAAGAAAAGTCCGAAATTAAACGGAGCCTATTAAATCTTTTTTTTCTTCCTCAAGAATATGTATTTATACATATGTTTCTTCTTTTTTGCCTCTGCTCTGCATTCCTGCACTTCAATTCCCAGCATGCACCTGAGACAGCCAAAGGGACGGCGGCGGGCCTCTCTTGCCTGTAAATGAGCCTCCTGCGGACGCTGCGCTTGAAGAAGCCGCTGCAGCCGTTGCAGGCGTAGATGCCGTAGTGTTTGCCGCTGCTGGTGTCGCCGCACACTTTGCACACCAGGGCCGGACTCATGGCTTTCCCCGGTGCCGGGCTCTTGGCTGCGGGTTCAAACAGAGTGCGGAAAGAGGGCGGGCGGGGGGGTCAAGGGTGTGGGGGGTAACACGGTTAGCGCGGGTCGTTCATGTGGCCCTGGTCGGCATTGTTTCACATGCGTGCCTGCCATCTGTGTGGTCGACGGCAGGACAAACATTCTATGTTGTAACGGACTTGTTCTGAAAATTAAGGTATGTAAAAAAAAAAAATATGATATATAATAATAATAATAATAATAATAATAATAATAATAATAATAATAATAATAATAATAATAATAATAATAATAACAAAGTAAATACTGTTATGAAAATAATAATCATTTAATAATGACCGCCTAATTATCAAGGCTGAGTACTGCACTAGAACTTTTCTTTGTCAGACAAGGATGCAAAATGCTAAAAAAGAAAATGAATTCTTCCCCTTTTCAAATTCCTCGTGTGGCCGTGTCGGAGTTTGTGCGTCTCTCACCTCCTCGGCCGTCGTCGGCGCCGCTGGACGAGTCGCTGGGGGAGGTGGACGGCAGCAGGTGCTCCTCACTCATCATTCCTTCCACTTCTGCCTCTTCTCAACTTCTGTTTTCTCCCCCAAATAATAAACAAACCAACTTTAAAAATGCTCCTCCACTCCTTCTTGTTTCTCCTCCTCTGGCTGCTGGAGGTGGAAGAACTTCAGCAGGACTCAGAAGTTCCTCCTCCTGCTGGCAGGACTTGTAGGAGTCGAGGCTTCCTGCCGGTGGCTCCCTGAGAGGCCTGGAGGGCTCGGCGCTCAGAGTGCGAGTGTGAGTGCGGGTGCGAGTGCGGGTGCGAGTGCGGGGGGCTCCTCGGCAGCAGCTCCTCTATAGGTGGGGGGACGCCGGGGGGGGGGAGGCGGGAGGGAGGCGGGAGGGAGGATTAGAGCCACTCGCTGTGTAAGCAGCACGCTTCTTTGTCATCCCTCTTAATCTTTACTGTTCATCCACCGGATCAATCAGTCACATTGCGGCGACGGTGGTGAGGAGGAGGAGGAGGAGGAGGAAGAGGAGGAGGAGGCAGAGGAGGAGGAGGTGGAGGAGTTAGAGGGAGGAGGAGGAGGAGGAGGAGGAGGTGGATGAGGGTGAAGAGGTAGAGGAGTACAAGGAGGTGGTGGAGGAGGAGGAAGACGGGGTGGAAGAGAAGGAGGAGGTGGAGGAGGAGCAGAAGGAGCAGGAGGAGGTGGTGCCGATGGACGGGAGGGGTTGTAACTTTATGCCGCCGCCGTCAGCGCTCCTCTTGAGTTTCGCCATTTAAAGGGGTGATTACACGAACACGAGGCTGCGGGTTATTATGTTTACCCGCCTGCCCCCCCCCTTTTTTTTTTTTCATGAGGGGCCTCCACATTTGCTAGCCCCCCCCACCCTCCAAACCCCCACCAATGTATATTTGATCTGTGTGATTGTCCTCCCTGTTCATTCGTGACCACCGACGACCAGTGTTTGCTGTGGCCAGTCGCCATGAACTCCCTCCCCGCTGGAGATGAGCAGCTTCAGTCCGGCCACCAGGGGGCATAGAGGTCGGGGGTTAGGGGGTTTCCTGGGGGGTGGGGGGAGTTAATTGACTTCAATATGAAAAGCTCTATAAACAGGAGAAGCGGAGCAGGGCTTTTTCAGTTCTCTGATGACGATGATGATGATGGGGGGAGGAGGGGAGAGGGAGTTGGGGGGGGGGTGGTGTTTTGGGTTGGGGGGCTATGGGGGGGTCACTGTTCTGTCAGCGAAGCCACCGGTGACAAAAAACAAAACAAAACCTTCCAGACAGTTGAAGAGTGTTTGGAGTTTTGCTCAAGGTCAGCTGCAAGGTCACAATTTTAGGCCCAAACATTTCTCTTTCTGTTCATGAAGAACTGAAAACAAAGGCTCTGCCTTCTCTGTTAACTTATTATTTTCCCCCCACACAACACGTTGCTGATATGTGTACAGTGCGATGTTCCTGATGGATGATGTGTGACGCTGACCGCGTCTGAATTTTGAGTGTATTTGTCTTTTACTTTGGTTTTATTTTGTGTTCTTTTATCTGCCTATAAATCACCCTGTGCACCCGCTCAGTCAAGGGTGCTAGTATCAATAAAGTTTACTTATTTACTTACAAAATGGCATTATGATTATAATGATGATGATGATGAAGATGGATCCCAGTGGGGCCTTTACTACTGCAATAACCCTCTGTGACATCACAAAGGGCCATAATACCTTTCTTCCATTGGTGATCACACCCCCAGCCTGGTGTCCCCCAGGAGAAACAGTAGGAATTGTTTTTAAGTCTTCCTACTCCTTTAGCAACATAAATGTAGTGAGTATAAAAGTCTTTGAGTTTTTTGACTTTTCGACTATTTTCCTTGGTATACAATTCTTCTATTTTTATTGTGTACTTTTATTGTATGCTGTGTATATATCTATATAACTAAATGTATCTTTACTGTATCAGCTGGGGCCAGAGGTCAGGGGTCAGGGTGACATTTCTATCTATGGGAACAAAATTGATCCAATCCATCATATCCAAGATATGATGACTTGAGACACTGTCCTGTGAAAGTGTGAGGAGTTTAAACCCCCCCCCCACCCGCCCCCACCCCCGACCACCACCACCGCCACGTAGCTCCGCCCCATCAGGCCCTTGGGCTCCAGCTGGGATGAGAGCAGGTGTCTTCCAACGCTCAGGGCTGTTTGTTTGTGGACACAGTTGAGTGGTTCAAGCGAATGAGTGGAAGGTGAAGAGGACGTGCGTGTGCGTGTGTGTGTGTGTGTGTGTGTGTGTGTGTGTGGCTTTGATTCGTTACTGTAACCGTGACCTGAAAAGAGCGCTCTGACCATCTAATATTTGAGTTTCAGAAAAGTGGGCAGAGGTAACGAAGTAACGAAGTTTAATGAAGTTTTGAAGTTCAGGTATCTGGACTTTACTTGAGTATTTCTTTTTCTGATTGATTTTTACATTTTCGCTCCATTTGTATACAAATATCTGGACTCTCTATTCCTTACATTTGAAAAACTTGCTGGTTTAAAAGTCTTTAAAATATACAGATTCTGGAAAAAGTCACTCACTTATTTTTATTTATTCTAGTTGCTTCAAGATGTTGCTTGGACTGGAGCTATTTGAACTGGAGGATTAAATGATCGCATGTCACTTAATTGTCTAAATTGTCACTGAATTATCAAGTAAAATCGTGAATGTTTCACGTTTTTGAGGCCCACCCCGCCCTCTTTAGGTAATTCAACCTGGTTTACTAACCTGTAACACAATCTGGACAGAAAAGGTTGTCAACAGTTGTCCTCCGTGTCAGAAGCCTTCAATTTGCTGCCAAAGCAGAAAATCTTTGCCTTCTGGGCGGAGCCAAATGAGTGTCTGTCAGCGAGTTCCTGCAGGCCAAGGCACAGTAATTGGGGGGGGGGGGGTAGAAAAAAAACAAAGTGGTGAGCAGTTAAGCAGATTAGAGTTGGAGGAGCCACATTTTGTCTGCCTGGGCACCATGAGAGCAGCACCGAGGCACAGAGACACACCAATTAGCTCCAAAGATTAAAAGAGCAGTGAAGACTCCCGTCTTGCGGGGGATCTTTGGCCATATGGCCAAACTCGACTCTCGTCACCGCCGGCCGTCGCACTCTTGACCTTTTTTGCCAGATTTACAAAGTTAATTAGTGGGGTTCTGAGATCAGCGCACGACGGCGGCTTTTCTGCCCGGATTTACCCAATTAGGTTCACATCGCACGTCGTCGCCAGGGCCCCTAGTCACTTCATAGAGTTTTTTTTTTGTTGTTGTTTTTTTAAGTTCAGATTGTCAGATTTGGCTTTTTTATAAAGGCCCAAACCACATTGCCTCGCACAAATCATCCATCCATCCATCAATCCAATCGTTTTTTTTCATTCGAAGTCTAAGGGGTGAGGGGCCAGTTTACACTGGGTTATTATCAATCAATCACGCAGACACCCCCTGGTTAAAATGGATTAATTACGTTACTACATTGTAATTTACAGTTGTGACTCCTTTAGAGCAGCACTGGTCACCTCAGAGTTCCAAAGAAGAAGACTGTCTCCAGAACAGGTGCCAGGAACCTTTGGCGTGTTTTCATTGCCTCGCCTCGCCACGGGACGGTGCTGGGGGGTGATTGCATTGGCCGCTACACGGTTGTAGGGGGTGCTGTTTTGGTACCTCTATCGTTGAGGGGGCAAGCGAGTCGAAGCGAGTTTAGTGGTGACATGGCGACGAGCAGGGCACTGATTGGCTCAGTGTCCTCGTCGATGTCCCCTGTCAGAGCGGACATTGACGCCACGAGCTCCGTGTCACGTACATTTGACCGTGAATACAAGTAGCTACTATTGATGTTGTACGAATACATTTACATGTGTATACATTTTTTGAACGCAGCTATTTCAATACATGTTTTTTTTGTCTTTTGGGGAGGGGCAGGCGAACCAGGAATGCCCTCGACGTCGCGGGTGTGTTCAACCGGCAAATGGCGCAGCGCTCGGAAGAAATCGAGTTGCTCCTGCGTGAGGCGCGGCAAGCTAGGGAATCCGAGGAGCCTTGAGGCGAGAGGAAACACTGATGAGAGGACGTGGCTCTTCGCCGCGAGGAAGCCTCGAACACCGCGGCATTTAACAACGCCTTCCTTGTCTTGCTAGGGCAGCTCATACAGGCTGTTTCAAATAAGTAGGAGGCTCTATTTTGGGCGAGTTTACAGTCTGTTTTTCTATTGTTCTTTAATAAATGCTATTTTCCCATTATATCTCTCTCGTGTTTACTTTTGGTGAAAATACAAAGGTTGCAGCAGGCATGAAACAACCTCTACTTTCTCCATTGCTGCGCTGTTGTGTGTCGTACAGAAATGATGCTGATGAAAACATTGTCCCGCTGTACTGCGTCGACTCCGCCCACGGTCTCGTGATCACAGAGCCAATGAAAACACAATCGTACCGAGGCGTGGCGTACCGTGGCGAGGCGAGGTGAGGCGAGGCAATGAAAACACGCCCCTAAGTGTGTCACTCATGTGCTTTCTGAAATAGATAAAATAAAATAAAGAACAGTTTTATGCTGTGATTCTCCTCAGTAGGTGGCCTGCAGTGGTGATATTTTGACCCCTGCGTTGTCTTTCTTGCAGCACATTAAATTTTATATTTTTTTACCATAAGCTAAAATATAACAAATCCGATTGGAGCATTTTACATTTGGGTGTCATCCAATTAAAAAAAGTAAAAAATCAACTTGAAAAGTTCATATATTTTTTCATTTTTCATGGTGGCGGTGCTGGGATGTGGGAGGTCGTGATGGGGGATAACATTTAGTAGGTCAACAGAGTGTAATTAATCCGTAAAAATGCATTCCAGACAATTTTAAAGAAGCGTGCCAACAAGCCAAGGGCCAACTCATTTCTTCTTCATGTTTTATGCAGCATTAAATTATTTTCAAAACGTACTGCCGTGACCTTTTGACATCACTCCATTATTTATTAAAATCTCGAGCCCAGTCAGCCCTCAAATGATCAACTTAAATGTCCATTTATTTTTTTAGGATTCAGACCAGAGTCCAAGTGCTGTAGGCTGGATCGTAAAGGCTTAAAGGGGGGGAACAGAATGTCCAAATTGTGACACATAAATACCCTGTCTGCAGGCAGAGCATGATGAAAGCAGCATTTTGACGATAGGAAAGCCTGATTCAACAGTTAGTAGTTGCAGTAAGGAGAACTGTGAATGCCTTACCTCACGGCAGTGGGAAAAGGAAGTGAGCAGAGGCTGAGCTGCAGTTATACGTCTGTCGTTGTGGGGCGTGGTCCAATCACAAGCCAGCATTTATGAATGTCATGTTTGAATAGCCAATAGCATGTCCTACATTGCTGCTTTGATCATGTTCTACCTGTAGGTACCCGTTGAAAAAAAAGAGAGAAAAAAAGGACGTTATGCAGTCAGTGTTCTGCGTTGTGGATCTTTCATGCTCAAAGCCAATCCAACGTTCTAACTATATCCATAAATATGAACAATTAATACAATGATTTAGAGGCTGGTAAACATTGTTTATTGTCCTATACTTTTTTCAGTGCATAAAATGGTCAAATTGGAGACAGCAGAAAACAAAGTGCAATTGCCTGTGTGTTGAAAAAGAGGGAGAATAAGAGAAACGTGTTGAGTTGCTGAGTAGCAATACGCTAGCTCCGCTTTTGCAACCTTGGAAACAAATGCTTCGTACTCTGTCATTTCTGCATCTACATGAAAGATATTGGTATCATCTTTTAGCTGAGAGCTTCAGCAATCCAACTGTGTAACTTTGACCGGGGTGTGAGTAGCGGTGTAGGCATGGTCAGTGAAAAAACGGACAGTACATTTTTGGGCGATTTTAAACAACTTGAAATATCTCACTTCCTGTTTGTCGTATCAAAAAAGTTAGAGCATACGTGACTTAGAGCTTGATGAGACAAACGCGTGGGTTTTTGTTGCACATTGATGCGACATTCCTCGGGGGCGCTAAGGCCATTTTAGTGTTTTTTTCATGTCTCTGTCTGTAGGTGGCGCTCTGGAGGAGCTCTTGCCCTGATTTTTTAAACACATGAAGATTTTCACAGCCTCGACAAATGATCAAAATTTGGTGCAAATCAAAGCATGTTAAGCGGGTGAAAATGGGATAGACAGTCCCCATTTTCTCTATTGAGCGGATTTGAAAATTCTTTTCAAGAAATCAAAATTTGGGGCAGGTCTGACCTGCATGCAAAATTTGGTGAGTTTTGGAATATGGGAAAGGGGTGAAAATGGGGTTAAAAAATTTTTTTGGAAAAAGACCTTTACTTTGAAGGGCCGTAAAATGAAAACTAAAGCCTCTATGACAAAGTTTTTGATGATTGTAGGTCATGAAGGTCTGGTCTACATCATACTCCGATTTCAAGTCTGTTGCACCTACGGTTCCTGATCATATCTCACTTCCGGTTTGTTTGGGGCAATAGTTTAGCGTTTATGAAAATTAGGTATGAATTCAAGGAACACGTGGGTCTTTGTCCCATGTGTCTACGACCTTCCTAGAGGGTGCTATGGGCATTTTAGTGTTTTGGTCTATATAGGGGGCACTATTGAGTAAGTGTGTAAAATTCTTTCAAAAAAAGACATTTTTCACCGGTTCTGACCTGCATGCAAGATAGTACGAGTATCCAGGTATGTTGAGAGGGTTGTAGTGGGGGAAGATTGATTGAATAATTTAATCGATCAAACTCACGAAGGAGTGGAAACGGACATTAAAAAAAAAAGAATAATTTTAATATTTATAATATTTAATATGATTTGATCGGGGCACCACCTGCTTTTTGATTGTTGACATCAGCAGGAAATGCCAGAATCAGTCTCAATACCGTCTTAACAGGGAGTTCTTGCAAGGATTTGAACCACACTTTTTGTGGTTCACACAGAACAGTATGACATGAATGTGGTCATTAAGACACACGTTTTGGCATCAGAGTAGAGTCTTTCTTCGTAAACCAGTTGTAATTGTGGTGATCAAACGAATTACACGGTTATGAGGAAGGAAAAACTGCTTGGCTGGTCCAAAAAGAAAAATTGCAAAAATCACAATCTCGGGTCTGAGGATTAGCCAGTTGAGATTGGGCAAAAGTTAAAATGAAAAGTTAAAATTGCAATAAATTCTAATTGTCCTGGTGAACAACATTAGGTCCGGATGTGGCACTACAGGGTGAAATTTGGGTTTGAAGCGGCGCAGCTGAGAAGAAGAAGAATCAGAGCAGGTCTGCGCTGGGGCTCAGTCCCGAATAAACATACGAAGAACAAACGGGTCTTTCGCCTTGCGATGACCTGCTCTGCTTCAGAGCTGGTCTATCGCCGGGGCTCAGCCCCAAATAATAATGCTAATCACCTCTTAGATCTCCAGAAAACATTATATTAAGTTAACTCTGGGTCTGCGACAGGACGCTAAGTGATTTAGCGCACACCTTAGAGCTTTTAGTGCACTTTTTGGGAACCTTTAGCTCAATTTTGGCAAATCTTTAGCTCACTTTTAGCAAATCTTTTGGTCACTTCTAAGCGCAAAGAATGGCGTGCAAATGGGCGTCGTCAATTTTTGGGCTAAGCTAAACCCGCCACGAGCGCTAACGAGGCCGGCGTGGCATTAAAGCGACACCTGCTGCAGGAGTGTGACCTGTGCTGAGCTGCAGATCAGATCTTCTATGTTTAGAACAGCAGCGCGATCGGGCCAGCGGTCAGCCAGTACTCATGCGGCACTTTACATAATGTATAAATGATAAGCCTCGCTTCACAGCGCCACGACGTCCGCCTTCGGCTGAAGACTTGCTTACCTGAGCAGGCCGCAGATTAGGGCGGGGCAGAGAGATTAGAGAGGGAGGAGGGACTTCACGTCAACTGGTGTGTGGATGGGTGTTGGGGTGGAGGTGGAGAGGGGGGTGAGAAGAATTATGCAACGTTTGAGCGACTTGTCTTCTTCCCTTTGCCCAATACAACCGCTAGCTGGTTCGCTGGCTTGCTAACTTAGCTCGCTCCGCTAGTTTGCGAGCTTTTTAACCATCACAAACGGCACAATAAGTGTCCAAATTTTGAAAGTTAATCTCAACAAATCAACAAATGAAACTGTCAAAGTCAGAAACATGTCCACCATACACCACCCCCTATATGTGAACCTTCCGGGCTCTGCTTCAATCAGGACGCTGATTGATACATCAATCACACCTCGCGCTCTGCTATCACCTGGGGCCCGCACCACCGAGCTAAAGATGAACTTTTCCTGGGTTTCCAGCTGTCAAACTGTGGATCATCCGTGGAATGGCAATGATTGTCATCTCTGGACCTGGACCTGGACCTGAAATGGGACCTGGACCTGGACCTGGACCAGGAATCAGAAACAGGAGCTGGCTTGACAGAAATATGAGAAAGAAGACAAACATTGTAGCGGGGACGTTGGCGGCTGCCAGCAGGAGGCAGAAGGCCAAGCAACAATGAAATGTGCAACTTTGAAGATAAATTGATTGTTTCATTGTTACCATCTCATTGTGTCTGAAGTATAGGGCAAACTTTTAGAATTTTTTGGCCACTGTGGTGATGACCCATTGCAGGGAACAATTGTTCACGCCTACGGGAGCTGCATGAAACCAAGGAGCAAGGTGCAAGGAACCAAGATGGAGCTCCTGTAAAATGCCTATGTAAATAATAAGTGGGTCTAGATGCACTGTTTAGAAAGAAATAACATGACAAAAATTTTTGGTTTCCAATTAATACACCCTAGAAAGAATTGTTTTCTAATCATTCTTAATATGGACATAAAACTCTTGAAATGCAAAATGAAAGAATTTTGAACTTGCAAATCAAAACGCAATTGATCGTGGTCAACTTTAGGAATTCAGAGCTTTTTTTCTCTGCAAAAAAAAATTACATGGATTAGATGTACTGTTATTTTTTGTAGTGTTTGTGTGTCTCTATTGCGTTTTCTTCAGCTTTTTATTTTAAATGCCACATTATCCAAATTTTCCCATTTTCATCATACAAGATCTTCACGTGTCTTTTATTTTGTCAAACACTTTGAGAGCTGCAAGTTCAGATTGTGATGGGGAAAAGAAAATCAAAAATTGCCGATACAAATGTTTTTTTTTTTAACTTTATCTCCATTCTCTTCTTCCTCATCATCACACATGAATGTCAAACATACCTGGTTGCACCACTGGCCCTTCGAACAGAAGAGGGTGAGACACACACACACACACACACACACACACACACACAGTGTAGTAACGGATGATGGGGAGGGGTGGGGGTGGTTCTTGTTAAATCTGATCTGTGCTGACGATGGCAGGGCAGTGGCATCTTGCAGTCATCAGTGTGTGTTTGTTTGTGTGAGTGTATGTGTGTGTGTGTGTGTGTGCGTGTGTGTTATATAACAGTGTGATAAAGCTGCCTTTGGGATCTGACAGAGGCGGCTGAGCCTCTTACCTGAGTGTCAGGTGTGTCAGGTGTGTCGGCTGGAGCATCCCCACCTCACCGCAGACAATCTCAATGCCGTCAGCAACACGATGTTGTTGTGTGTATTGTGCGGCGCTGCTTCTTTTTTTTTCTTTTCTTTTTCGTTCTAAATCAGGAGTGGGCAAACTTTTTTACTCGTGGGGCCACAGTGAGTTCTAGTATTTGCCAGAGGGCCCGGAGCAGGGAGTAGATGCATGGAGTGTTTTGGTGACTCGCCTCAAAGGAGGAAAAATATATCATGGGATATGTAGAAAACATGTGATTTAGTGTCAATTGAAAATGAACAAAAGCAAAGTTACAACAAAATCGGTCTTTAGCTCTTTATTGAAATGACTCAAATCACTGAAAAAAAAAAACTGTTGAACTACAGCTATTTCATTATTTACGTACTATTAATATAGTTTCTTCAAGTTTGGCGGGCCGGATTAAAAATCTTAACGGGCTGCATGTGGCCCCCGGGGCCGTAGTTTGCCCGCATTGAAACATACTTGGATTAAAAAATGAAACGAAAGTATTTTGGGATGTTGGGTCAGGGGGTGGAACTCACAGTCTCATGAAAAAGCTTCTGTGTGAGCAAAGCGAAGGCTGGACTGTTGGATTGTGGACATGAATTGTTGTTGTGTTTTTTATTTTGCTCATTTAATTCATTGCTTCAATAACCCGGAAACTTTGATCGACTCAGATCCACCGAGTAAGAATTCATTATGACAGGCATGTTTTTTCCAAACGCACCCCTTTACCTGTGTGTGTGTGTGCGTGTGTGTGTGTGTGTGTGTGCGTGCGTGTGTGCGTATGTGCGTGCGTGTGTGTGTGTGTGTGTGTGACCTAGATCTCTGACAGTAAACAGCTGCTTCCTAAAGCGCCGCCATGCTGCCGTCAGCAGAACTGAGCCCTCACAGATAAATGTCAGATTGAACCTTTGGCCCCTCCCCCTCCTGATGATAATGACGGTGATGATGGTGATGATGGTGATGATGATGATGATGCAGCTCTGATCCCGCCTCCTATTTTTTTTTCTTTTTTAAGGGGGCGGGAATGGTGCTGCAAAGTCCTACAGTGTTTCCTTTGTGTTCTCTTTTTTATCAATCAGCAGCGAGCAACGGTGGCAAACATTGATTTTTTTTTTTTTTAAACAATTTTTGCTTTTTTTGCTGCTCAACAATTAATTTCAAGCAGCAAATTGCTGAATATATATACCAAACACAACTGTAATGCTGGCTAATGACGCTACTGTTGGCTCTTCTGAAAGCAATTATTGACGGTCAGTCCCAGTCAGTCCTCCCTCTCTGCGGGATTGTTGAAATTCAAAGCTTCGACACAGACGGATAAAAATCAAAGTTTCAAATATTTTATTGCAGAAACTGAAATAAACAATACAGAAGAAGGAGAAGAAAACACGGAATAAATTACGCGGCTGTGCGCGCCTTCATCCCGAGGTGGCATTTCCTGGCCCTGCCGTCTCCTCGTCGACCAGTCAGTCTGCAGTGATTCATCTTAAGGAGATTTTAATAATCCTGTTGAATGTCAACTGTTGTCAAAGGCTGGGATTAAAAATTCCAGGTATTCTCTCATTTGCCAAGCTGCTGCTGCTGCTCCACTCCCACTGAGAAGAAGCGCTGGTCAAGGAGCTAATTTACCTCGCTGCTGCTGCGCTGCTGCTGCTGCTGCTGCTGCTGCTGCTGCTGCTGCTGCAGATTAGTTTGCATGATTTTAGATTAGATTAGGGCCCGTGTGGAAACCGAGAGGGCAGCGAGATTATCGCAAACTACCTCATGGTGACGCTGCTCCGTCTCCACAGACACAGACTCAACTCTGGGAAATAATTTCATAACCCAACAACACCCCCCACCTTCCAACAAGCTGTCCTATGACCCAGGACAGCTTGTTGGGATGTCCTGATATGACCCGACCCCCGGTCCAAAATGCAGGTAGTGTCCGCAGTCGGACTTCACTCGCACTTCATTCATTCAAACAAACACAAAATGTATATGTAATAAGTGGGTGTAGAGCGGGCATGTGCAAACTACAGCCTGGGGGCCATATGTTAAGCTTTTTAATCCGGCCCGCCCAACTTGAAGAAATTATATTAATAGTAAATCAGTCATAAAATAACTGCATTTCATCCATTTTTTCAGTGTTATTAAAGTCATTTCAATGAAGAGCTAAATACCGTGGGGCTTCAAAAACACTGATTTTGTTGGAACTTTGCTTTTGTTAATTTTCAATGGACATTAAAGCACATTTTTCTACATATCCCATGATATACATATTTCTTTCCCCTCGGAGGTGGGTCACCAAAACACTCCATCCATCTGCTCCTGCTCCGGAACCTCTGTCAAATTTTAGAGCCCATTGTGTCCCACCAGTCAAAAGGTTTGCTGGTCTGTTATGAAAAAAATAATAATACAAAAGATCCAAAAGGAAATCATTACTTTGTATTAATTTGGTTCCTAATTAAGACACTCCAGTAGGAACTGCTTTACATAAATTAGGACTTAAAAGGGGAAACATGATTAATCGCAGTTAACTATGGAAATTCAGAGCTTTATTAATTGTTTCGCAGCCTTAAAAAAAAATATAGTATTCTCCTTATTGTTTCCAGTGGAAACCTCCTGATGGGCCTCCTAATTCTGCTCCTCTGGTGGCTGCAGCTCATCTACTGACTGCTGACACAGACATTACTCACCAGGCTAAAGCAGCTCTTTGGCCGAGAGGCTCAGCCACTTCGTTAGGGTTTCGGGAGGGGCGATGGGAAGGGGGGTTGCTGGGTTTGGGGCGAGGACCTGGCGGCGTGCGAAGGGGGTCGGGACCAGTAGGAGGCAGCTGGGATTAGCAGCCACGCGCCATCTGTGCTGCAGAATTATCATCAGAGTGAGGGAATCAATTGGCTGAGTAAATATCAGGCACAGGAGCTCGTTTTTTTTTTTGGGGGGGGGCAACGAGTGACCAGCAGGGGGCTCTACAGCGAGTTTAGTCCGTGTCAGTCGACAATTTAATATTAAAACAATTAAAACAAACACAAGTACAAATACAGGTAACAAACAAATGGTGGTTTGTTTGAATATATTATTTACTTCTAAAGTGCTATGTAAAAATCAACTATCCATTTATCATCAATATTGATATTTATACATCTGTTTTTAAATCATCTATCTTATATGTCATACATATTAAAAAATCTATTTAATGTCATTATTTCTACATTAACACACAGCCTGACATGTTTGACTGTAGCATGCGGCACATTTTGGAACAAATTTTAAATGGCATCTTTAAGAGGTTGATCTTAAAATGTTTTAATCTCTATTATTTTTGTATTTTGTTATTTTTAGTCAACTTGACCTTCTACACTTTTTGCAGTTCTCGTCAGCTTTGACGGAACTCGGTGTGACAGATGAAGGACCGACCCTGAACGTGAGTTCACTTCAGATTTACTCCAGAGAGACAAACGCAGATTGCAGCTCGGGATGAGTCATCCAGCTGACAGCCGACTGTCTCCCGCCTCACTTTTTCCCGCTTTTTTGCGCCGTATGTCCCGTATTGTCTTCCTAATCAGCTCAGCTCCTGATTACAATGTCATCCACACCCCCACAACCCCCCCCCCCCAACCCCCGACTTATTTTTTCTAACCATATTTGCTTGAAACAACAAATCTCCAACTGCTCTAATCCAAAAGAAAACAATTCATTTCCAACAGCAGCAGCAGCGACACCCATACACAGACCGACACACACACACACGCGCACACACACACACCTGGAGGTCAGTCAGCGCAGTGCTCATTAATTGTTCCGTTTATGCTGGATTAGTGAGCGCCGGCACATGCCAGGGAGTGAGAGTGTCCCAGGCAAGTGTGTGTGTGTGTGTGTGTGTGCGTGCACGTGTGCACCAGCCCAACCACCAGATGAAGCCCTCTGATAGGTCTCTGCACAGCAAAAAAATAAAATAAAAGATAATAAAAGTGATGGAGGAAACGTTAATATAAACAAAGTTTAGCAATAGATCAAGAAAACTGTACAGAGTAAAAATCATGGTTCTCACATAAATAGTTGCAAGCCCAAAAATAACAAAAGATGATGGATTCCATGTCGGTGGTGGTGACGGCCTGTTATGAAACTCCAGCTGTGTCCACTATCGCCTCCTACTGACTGTATAGGGGCTACGCCATTTCGTAGCGGCCTTCAAGTCCAGACTGAACATCGCCATTCACTATGTAGTCCACCCAATGTCTCCCAAAACGCATCGCTAAAAGTAGTTTACAGCCGATGGTCACTAACCCAGGAATATATCCCATCATGCATTGCGCTCACGCTGAACCAAAGGTAGAAAAGGCGTGAGGGGACGCTTAGTATAGTTTGAATTTGGTATGTATACATGTATATATATATATATATATATGTATATATATGTATGTGTATATGTATATATATATGTGTGTATATATGTATGTGTGTGTGTGTGTATATACATAAATACATGTGTGTGTGTGTGTGTGTAAATTAATGTATAGTTATTTATTTATTTATTTATTACCACCTGCGGATGGGACGCTTTAATAATGTGACCACTATAAGTCAGCACCAAGAGTGATGTCCAAAAGGTTTTTTATTTTGGCTAATGATTCACTATATACTACATAGAACTTACTGTATAGGGAGGAGGGAAGAAGCCTGGACCTCGAGGCCACGGCGGAGGAAAGGTGATCTCCCAGGAGGGTTTTTTTTGTCCCGCTGTAATCGGACGGACACATCATCAGTCACAAGGAGGCAAATTGCGAAGGGGCCACAATGGCCGTTAAGATAATGAGCGGGGCCACGGCGGCGAGCCGCTGGAGCCGGACAGCTCCGGTTCCCGTCACTACTTTCACATGAAGGGGAGGGAGGGAGGACGGACGGGCGGTGGCAAGGCCCAATGTCTGTTTCCAAGTTGCGGAAGAGTTTCTGGTCCAACAGAGTTCTAAGTTCTGAGCAAGTACATAAGTAATTTCTGTGCAGGTACAGTCGTGACCCTCACTGATGTGTTGCTTCATCACTGTTATAGAACATGCAAATGTTTTTTTTACTCGTAGAAGGGTTAAGTTGGGGCAATTGGACTTTTCCTTATTTAAGATGACCTGGATGACTGAGAACCTTCACAGACATCTTCCTTTCTTTCTTCTTTTTGCCAAATACTTATTTATGCCTTTTAGGTTAAGGTGAGCCGTTGCTGACCACCACCACCAAACGTTTGCTCACATTTGTACGAGGCGCTTTGGGTAAAGTACTTTGCCCAAGAACATAGGCAGCAAGAGGGAGAGCCAGGCCACCCTGCAAAGGAAATTCTTTCCGGCCGCTTGTCTCCACAACGTTATTCTTTCAGTCATGACCCAAAGCTCATGACTACAGGTGAGAGTTGGGAGAAAAACAGCGGACTGGTTCAGCATCCGTATTGCTGCCGATGCTCCAATCCATTTCTCATCTCTCTCTCTATTTGACCCCCCCAACTGTGAAAAAGACTCCAAGATACCTGAACTCCTCCGCCTGGACTTCCCTCACAAACCAGAGTGAGCACTCCGCCCTTCTGTGGAGTCCTCATCCCAGCCACTTCACACCGGGCTGCGAACTGCAGGTCCATGGACCATGTTGCCAGAAGGACATCATCCACATACAACAGAGATGTGATCCTCAGGTCACCAAACAAGACCACCCCACCCTCCTCCACCAGGCTGCACCTAGATATTCTTTTGATTCTAGAACCGATATAGAACAGGTAACAAAGGACAGCTTGCTAACAGCCACACGTACCAGGCTCACAACTCGTTGGTAAAGGGACTGGATGGCCCCCTAGACCAGCTCAGTGGCCTAGTGGAGTGTCTGATAGAATGTCCGCCCTGACACGCCGAGGTTGTGGATTCAATCCCCAGCCGGATCATACCAAAGACTATGAAAATGGTACTCATAGCCTCCCTGCTTGGCACTCAATATTTGGGGTTGGACGGTTAGATCACCCAATGATTTTCAAGCGCGGCAATGCTACTACTCATGGTCCCCTCAGGGGAGGGGTCAAATGGACAGATTTCACATCCTTGATGTGATGTTTTGGTTTTTGACAATCAGTGTGACTTTAACTTTAACCAAGAGGGAGTCATTCACTCCATATTCCCCAAGCACCCCCCACAGGGTTCCTCGGGTTACATGGTTGTCAGTCTCCTACAGGTCCACAAAACACATGTGGACAAGGTATGGAAACTCCCTTGTACCCTCCAGCACCCTCAAGAGAGTAAAGAGCTGCTCCACTGTTACTGTGTTCCAGGACGAAAACCACTTTGTTTCTCCTCTATCTGAGGTTCAACAATTGAGCGGACCCTCCTCTCCGGTGCAGATAAAACATTTAGGCCCGTGGGCTCCTCTGCTTCTCTACTACAGATCATGTAGCAGCAGACAAATCAGACAGGTAACCTGTGCTCTTTCAGAGCGGGACACTGAGCCTCAACTCCCCGTGAGGCCGCTGGAGACAGATGCCTCATTATCGCTGGTGGACAGGACCAGAACCGCACACCGCCGCCGCCACCGCCGCCACCCGGCTGGCATCGGGTTACCTACCGAAGCGGCGCCGAGCTCATCTCTGACCTTGGCCAGCGCAGGTCGCATTAAACTTTCAGAGAACCCAAAGGTCCCCCGTCAGCACCACTAACAGTGGCCATTGTCCTGCCCTCATTGTCCCCCCCCTGCAGTGCAACTCAGAGAGGGCCAAGTGTATCAAGGGATGGCCCCCCCAGGGTCAACAGTGCCCCTCCCACCACACACACACACACACACACACACCCAGGGAACACACCTCTGAGCTCTTCACAGGGAGCCAGAAGGAGGTTCAGCAGATCGTTTATGAATGAGCACCAAACAGACCTGGCTTGGATTCACATTCCAGGCATGACAATGCATACAGGAGAAGCAGATGAGCAGAGTTTAATATTTGCAAAGAAGCTGTGTGATGACACCACATACTCAAAGTATTGCAAGATTTCTTTTTTTCAATAAGTTGTCTTTTATAATTTCAGGAAAAAATAAAGTGACATCATCTAAGTTGTTTTTTTTTTTACAGTTAAATTATTTGCCGACACAAAAACGTATATAATTCTATTGCAGTACTAGATGATGTTTTGTCTCCATTAGCCCATTTCAACAACCATCACAATAATAGAATGAATGGTTTTGTCTCTATGTGGCCTGCGATGAAACTTGTCCAGGGTGTTTTTTTTCAATTTTGTATTTGAATAATTGTTTCATATAATCTCCACAGGGCAATATTAAGATGGTTTTCACCATGTTGCACTATGTTTGTGTTGCTCCTCCAGTCCTGGACACAAACCTGACATCTGTGCATCCTTTCTATCTCAGATTGCTGCTCTTCAGATTTATTTGCTCCAAACAATAAAAGCACCTGCCGCATGTCGTTTGGGTGACATCACCTCGGCACGCTGCCACTGGGGGTCTGTGGGGAAGGGGGGGTCTATGCACAAGAAGCAGGACGCTGCGAGTGAACACGATGGACAACAACAGGGAGCGTAATTATCACACAACAAAAAAGTGTTTTGTCCACCACACTGCACGTCATTTATTTTTTGCATGAGTGAGCATGTAAAGGTCCCTGTAACAAAAACCTTTAATCTTCTTTAGTGGGTGGAAACAAAAAAAAAAAGGATATTGTTACACATGAATGCTTTTTATTCCATGAGTGGGGGCCAAATGATGGATTTAGATTATTGGATTAAGTCTGAAACCTACGTGTGTCTCAAACTGGCTCCTTCCGCCTCAGACTGATTGAACTGTGTGTGCACGTGTACGCATTCATCACAGGGTCACATAGGAAGACAAACGAGACCCCGGGAATTGAACCTGCGACCTTGTTGATGTGTGACACAGTGACCACTGCTGCACTGTGTCACACAGGAAAATAAATGAACAAATGTATTTTATAATTCATACTCCTAATTAGAAAGGGTTCCTATTTCGATATGTAGATTAATTCTAGCAGATATGCAATATTTTTATATATTATATCATATTATATTATATTATATTATATTATTATATTATATGGGGTAAGATAAGATGTGGGTAAGATGTGGGGGAGCTAAGATACAAAATCAAATGGATGAATTTCCACCAAAAATTATACATTTATTCAATAATAATTTACTTAATATTATTAAGTAGCTGACTAAGCAGTTAATAATTGTGTTTTCCTAATTGTATATAAAAATAGATTTTTTTTATTATTTAAAAATATTACTTAATCTTTCATTTATATCTTTTATAAATTATATCAACATCAACATCAGTTGAAAGAAGCCAATGAAATTTGGATGGTATTAAAAAAAAAAAAATCCTGAACTTTGACCCTGTCTTGTCTTAGTCTTTTTCAGTTACGCTTTGTATATTGCATAATGCAACAGGTTGGCAAACGACTTATGAAAATGATGCAGACAGTATTTGAACACTGCAGCAGCCTACACAGATGAATAAAAAAAATAATAATAATGATTCAAATATTTATACCCTGGAACATATAAGAAACCGTTAGAAAAGTAAGAAACCAAAGTAGTAGGTATCTTAAAACATTTATTGAGAAGAAAACAATCAAATAGATAAAAAGAATGCAGAGTTGCTGCCATCTAGTGGTCGGATCCTGAGCTTCCAGCAATAGAACAAGTGTGGAATGACTTGGCACTTTTCTGTAAACAAAAACCTTAAATATGTAGGGGAAGGGAGTTGGGGGGGTGTTACAGAAACCTCCACCTGCACCTTCCTGCACACGGCTGTGAACTCTGTCAGTCCTGGTGCTCGGGTGTCTTGTTGAGGTGTCGCTTCAGCAGGTACAAAAATACAACCACATTCACCACAAACTGGACGGTGCCGATGGAGGAGACGCCGTAGTTGACGTAGAGAAAGCCGCCGACCGTCGGTCCGACGGTGCGGAGCAGCGACTGGACGGACGAGCACAGCCCCAGCATGGTACCTGTGAGAGGGAGAGTGCCACCGTCTGTCATTATGTTGTTGTTGCTTTTGTAGCTTTTGGAGAGCAAATACATTCAACAAGTTCATGTTGAACCAATTTTTTGCAACACATAAAGCATGAACATGTTGCTGTTCACCTGATGACCAGAAGATGTCAGATTTTAGCAACGCTTTCTAACAATAATCTGTAGCTCCAACCGAGTAAGAATTAACCAGCATTCTTTAACTTCCTTCCCTTTGGCCTCCGAGTTCACTTCAGCTGAAGGCTGTAAACTGATGGCTAAACACACTGCTTCTCGCAACATCCAGAGAGGTTTGTTTTTTGTCTTAAACATTTTCATTTTTTAAATTTCATGTCACCTGTGTCGGACGACGGGACGCTCTTGGTGAGGATGCTGTCGGTGATGACGTTGAACACACTGAGGGAGAACATCATAGGCACGACGGTGAGGCAGAACTGGAAGATGTTCTGCATGTAGGCCTGCGACCAGAGACACAGACAGAGAGACGAGAAGAAGGTTTTCAATGAGGCACACATAGGGCGAAAGCAAGTGTTGCACAGTTTGACCGATGCTACTGCTAGTGAGAAATGAAAAAAAGTTGTTTGCCTGTGTGTGTGTGTGTGTGTGTGTGTGTGTGTGTTGTGTGTGTGTGCGTGTGTGTATCTTCCTGCGTTTTTATGCGTGCACACCCATGCACATATACTTACATGTGCAAGTCCCACCAGTGAGGAGATGGCAACGGAGACCAGCAGCAGCGAGCTCTCCGAGTAGCGGGAGGTCAGTCGGTCGATGACTCCTCCCTGAATGACCTGTGGGCAAAGCATTCAGTGTGATGTCATCAGGACTTTTTCAGCCTCTGTCGCAGTGCATCGCTTACCATTTGGGTAATGCCAAAAAATGCCATGAGGTTGCCGTTTTGCTGTGGATCCAGCTTGAAGAACTCCAGAGCGATGATGGAGAACATCACCTGGAAAATACCTGAAAAGGGGCAGGGGGGAAAAGCTGCTCTACTGGCGTTTTCACGAAAAATCAACGGCTGTTCCTGACGTAACATAAACAACAGCTACGGAGAACACATGACGGACTCAGATACACTGACAAAAATGAAGAAACATCAGGTGAGAACTGGGCGCTCAGTTTTGCTGTTAGTCTCACCTGAAGGCAAACCTGCGACTACCTTCACTGCAAAAGTCCGAGTCACACCAGGGAAGTCCATCAACCTGGTGATCTCCCTGATGCTGAAGACTGACCTGTTCCTGCGCTCATCTGCAGAGGGTTCAAGCAGAGAAAAGAGAAATGACTGACAAACTGAACTCTTCTTCTGAAGAAGAATTTACCCATACACTAATATACAGAGGTGGCAAAAGTATTCAGATTCTGTGTTAAAGTACAGATACTTGTTTAACCAAAAAAAATAAAAAAAAAATACTGCGGTAAAAGAAAAAGAACTGATTCGACTCCTTTACTCAAGTAAAAGTAAGAAGTCAAGAATGTTGGACTTCCGGTTATGGCGACCACCTGAGAGGACGTGTCTCACACCGCTCTGCTGTAACTTCTCTAATTTCTACAAAAGTTTACTCTCATTGTCTGCAAACGTCACAACACGGTGGTTGAGCGAACGCGGAGATGCCCGGGAATAACAGGACGAACAAAGGAAATTCTAACTCTCCTAAACAATTGAAGCTACCAGCTTACCAAGCTAGCGGGACAACTCCGAAAGCTAACCGCAACGAGCACATGGCGGAGCAAACATCCAGCGGAGACGTGGAGCAAGGGAGCCAGAAGGCAGATGCGATACTGGCCGCCAATGGCTCCATGAAAACAGAATTCTCATCGAGATTTGACGGCGTTATGACGGCAATAGAGAACATGAGAAAAGAGATTAGTGACTGCAATGAACGAGTGTCGCAAACGGAACAGCGGATATCCAACGCCGAAGACGAGGTGACAAACTTGAAAACTATAGCGCAGAAAAAAAATAAACGTGTGGAAGACAAACTTTTGGACCTAGAAGCTAGATCTCGACTGAACGATGTGAGACTAATCAATCTTACAGAGGGGGCAGAAGGAAAAGACCCGGAAGCTTTTCTAAAAACGTGGATCCCTGAAGCACTGGGCGCAACACTACAATCTGCAGCACCGGATCGGACCGATGAGAGATGCCAGGGCACCACCGAGAACACTTATAATGAGGTTTCATAATTACAAGAACAAGATGGAAATTATGGCAGCTGCTCGGGCAAGAAAGGAATCATGTGCCAAGACCAACAAGTACGGCTCTATCCGGACCTGGCTGCTGGACTGCATCAGTTGAGAAAAAAATCGACTCGGCTCGTCATGAACTCCGCAATTTAGGAATTCGACACGGACTGATTCACCCGGCCAGGTTATTGGTGAGTCAAAAATGTTTGTATTTTTATGAAACAATACAGTCATTGATATTTTTGCAAAAAGTAAATTGTGACAAAATAATCTGAACAGAATTGACCAGAGGTCAGAGGTCTTGATGAGCATCTGGATCATTTTCAACAGCTTTGCTATCCTCAATACTATAGTTGATTTCCTTTTTCCACTGCAGCACAACCAAACTACAACCAGCAATCGTTCTGACCAGTGAGCCCTTATTAGATATAACCAATGTTAATTTCTACATGTTTATTTTTCTCTGTACTGAAAAGTATTAAACAGTGACCCAAAAGCCAAGGTACTCTAAAATAATCGATCCCACTTTTATATTCAACTACACAACAGCAGAGTTCAAATAACTCCACTTTAAGCAACAACAACTAGAATGAATAAGTGAATTACTGTGAACAGCATTTGTATTTTTTACCTTTAAAAAGGTATTAGAAAAAGAAATACTACTAAGTACAGATACCTGAAAAATCTGCTTATATATAGTGACAACGTATTTGTACTTAATTACTTCCCACCTTTGCTAAATTATGTAACATTATGAAAACACTCTCCTGTCAGAGCTATTTGACCCGTGGCGTGACTGTTTCAACCTTTCACCGGGGTGAACTTTGACCTGCCGTGTGATCACTGTGTTGCAGGAAGGAGTGAAAAGGTTGTCTGCAAAAAGGTGAAGCAGAGTTTGTCAAAGTTTTCCACGAGAAAAAATGATTAACAAACAGGAGTGATGAAGGGCAGCGGGGCAGATAAAGCTCATGGCTAGTAAGGACAAGGCAAATAAAAACCAGACAGAACAGAGTATTTTATGGTGGAGGCATGCCAAGAACCTGAGGAAATATGGGCCATGTATATCAGTGAAGGTGCAGGTGATGGATGTGTCACGTACTGCTGATGTTGCCTTCAGCAGGCTGGACTTTGGTGGTTTTAGGGATAAAACTGTAAACCAGCAGCAGGGAGAAGACACTGCCGGCCGCTCCAAAACACGCCGTGAATTTCTCCCTGGAATAAAAAAAAAACGTGGAGTGAAAATTAAAGTGGGCTGACACTTTTTATATATAAAAAGTATATATATATATATATATACAGTATAGATAGATAGATAGATACAAAATTAAGATATCGTGAACAAGTTCACATATCAGTCAATTTTATATTGATTCATTACATTCATTCATTCATCTTCTATACCCGCTTATTCCTATTCAGGGTCACGGGGGTCTGCTGGAGCCTATCCCAGCTGTCTTAGGGCGAAGGCAGGGTGACACCCTGGACAAGTGGCCAGTTCATCGCAGGGCCACATAGAGACAAACAACCATTCACCTCACATGCACACCTACGGACAATTTAGAATGTTCAATTGACCTCACATGCATGTTTTTGGAGTGTGGGAGGAAGCCGGAGAACCCGGAGAGAACCCACGCAGACACAGGGAGAACATGCAAACTCCACACAGAAAGGTTGATTCATTACACATACAGTGAAATATTTTAAGCTTTTGTTTCCTGTATTTTGATGATTATGGCTTGCAGATATTGGAAAAAAAAAACTAAAATTAAGTGTCTTAGGCAATGAGAAGATCACAAAAGACCAACCCAAAAAAGGATGTTTTCAGCACAAATGTCAGGCCTCTGAAAAGTACGATTATTTCTATGCACTCAATACTGGGTTAGGCCTCCTTTTGCATGAATTACTGCATCAACGTGTCGTGGCATTGTGCCAATAAGTCCGTGGGACTGCGTAGGTGTAATGGAAGCCCTGGTTGCTTTGATAGCGACCTTCAGGTCATCTGCGTTGTTGGGTGTGGTGTCTCTCATCTTCCTCTTGACAAGCACCTATAGATTTTCTCTGGGGTCGGCTCAGGGGAGTTTGCTGGCCAGTCAAGCACAGTATCACCATGGTCATTGAACCAGCTTTGGTACCTTTGGCTAAGTGTGGACAGGTGCCAGGTCCTGATGGAAAACAAAAGTCAGCATCTACATACAGCTTCTCAGCAGAGGGATGCATGAAGTGCTCTACAATTTCCTGGTAAATGGCTGCATTGACTGTGGACTTCAGAAAACACAGTGGAGAGAAAGAAAATCTTTCCATATTCACACACACACACACACACACACACACACACACGGGTAGTAGGACGACGACTCACCCGTAGTGAGTGTTCAGGTGGCCTCCCAGGGTGGAGCCAAAGATCATGCCGATGCCGAAACACAGGCCCACTTTGGATAAAGCAGCTGCCCGCTTGTCCGGTTCCGTCAGGTCAGCCACCACCATCTGAGTGGCTGCAAGCAAGGGGAACAGAGTCTGATCAGGATCAAATCAGATCAGATGGAACCAGCTTCCAGGATGTATGGTGGCAGAAAGTTAAAATCTGTGTAGGTAGCGGTGTTGCAGCACGCAATGTCATGCTATGTTAAGCTTGTTCAGAAGCGAGAACTTCGACCTGGTAAATCAGGGGTGTCAAACTCAAATACACAATGGCCAAAATTTAAAACTTGGACAAATCTCTGTCCAACATTGATATTTACTGAAAATAATCTTCTAATCACTAGAACAGTGAATGTTTTTATATGGACCCCAACAAATTTTGCTTCAACCTGAATATGAAACAAGCAAAGCTTAATACTGTACAATAAATAACTTCATATTGCACACAAGGAAAATCAAAAAAAAAAAAAAACTCATCAAAATAAATAAAATGTAAATAAAATTGTATGCCTTTTTTATTTGTTGCCTCCTGATTCAAATTTCAACAGTAGCCTTTTTCCACGGGCTAATAATAAATTTACAAATAAAATAACAACAATAAACCAATTAAGTCAAATAATATCCTTCAATGAACGTCCTGTCCAGATTAACATGACAAAATACCAGCAGAGCATTCTGGGATTAGTAGTATTAGTGGTACATGTGCTGTGTTATACCGGCAGGCCAGCTCTAGCAGTGATTTTGTAATATAATTACACTGTGGGCCAACTTTGGCCCACAGGCCAGAGTTTGACACCTATGTGGTAAATTGAGAATCGCTTTTGAATCAAATCAAATCAGATCATGAGACAGCTAAAGAGTCAGATCCCTCATTCGGAGGTTCCGGTAAGTAAAAAGATTAAGATTTATGAAGGTTAATCTGAGTCACCCAGAAAAACAAGTGAGTGGAGACGAAGCCCTGGACTGACGACGAGCTCAGCCTTGTCAAGGATGTTGGTTCTACTCCATTTCATTGTGTAAATGTTAGCCTGACATGAAAGCGTTTCCACGTCTGGAATCAAAACAGCCAACGCCTGCGGTGACATTTCACTTTACCCACACTTTTCCTCTGGGGTCAGAGTCTGAATCCAGACACGTGTGCTGTCGTGTCGTGGCGACGGTGACTAATTGCGCATCACAGTGACACAGCAGCAGAGAGCGTGCAACGTGTTTCACACCTGCTGCTAGCGGTATGTTTACTTTACACTAAGAACTCTGGCCTTTTCCTGTATTTGGAATGTTAAAAATCTGTTAAAGACGGTGAGAATTGTGGAAAGAGTCTAAAGGCAAACACAAGTCAAATAAATATGTTGTAAAATAGTAAAAAGAAAAAATATATATGATTATGTTATATTTGGTAATATTTGATAATAAATGATTATATATAACATAAAAATAGACATACCTAGCATCTTATATGTTTATCTTTAAGATATATTTTTACATACAGTATATGATGATATAAAAAAAACACTATTTTTCAATTTATTACATTTTTTTTCCCATATGTGTATTTTATGTTGTACTTGTATTAACAATGACTTTGTTTATTTAATTTTTTTTTTCCTTAGTAATAAAAACCAAGATTGATAGTGTCTCAAAACTCCCAAATTTGTTTGTTGGATTTGTAAAAAAAAAAAACCAAAAACAAATAAAAAGAAAAATCAAAATCAAACCCACGACTTTCTTGCTGTGAGACGACAGTGCTGACGACCGTTTATAATGTTAATAATAATCAATAAGCTTTTTTTTTTTTTTTACCAGGCAAGACATGCATGAAGACTGTGGGTAGTTTATGGACAAACAGCATGATGGGATGGTCGGCGACGGCCAGCAACAGGAAGAAAACCACGTTGGAGGCGCAGGCCACCAGCAGGGCGATCCGCGCTCCAAACACATCCCCAAACCTGAAGGGTGAAGCCCAGATGAGACAAAGAAAAGTTAGCAATGGGCAGCAGCTCCCTGGTTCCTGGATCCTGGGTTCTTACCGTCCAAACATGGGGCCACTGAACAGCTGGATCAGACCCACCGTGGTCTGCAAATAGCCAAACCACAAGGTGTCGAAGCCCAGTTTCTTGGCCACGTACTGCGAGAGACACAGAGCAGGAGGCCGCACTCTCTTTAGCGCAACCACACAAAGACAGCCTGCGAATGCTAAGTAACTTCATTGCAAACTAAAGATAACTGTAATCAGTTGCATTACTGGAAAAAAAAGTACCAAAATTAGTTAATTGTGGGATTATTCATGATTACAATTTTAATTACATCTGACCAAGTTTTAAAAAGAAGGCTGGGCATTTTCAATGAACATGAAGCCACATGTTGTCTACACATCTCATGATATATTTCTTTCTCCTATGAGGTGGGTCACCAAAACACTCCATCTATCTGCTCCTGGTCCAGCCCCTCTGTCACATTTTAGTACCCATTGTGACCCACCTGTCAAAAAGTTTGCCCAGTCCTGTTCTAGAACCATTTTTTTGCGCCAACATGACACGATGCAGATCTGTCTTTTAGTCTTTAGACCTCCCTCGACATATTTGAGGAGGGCGGCGACTGAGGTGATGAGGGACTGACGGCTTTGGATCGTCCGACTGGCACTTCATTGTGAGTCGACTATTTTCCTGACATGAAACTCAACTAGACATGTCAGGAAAATAGTCGACTATATTTCTATCCTGTAGGTCTGATAGGCTTTGTTGTTGATTGTTTTTGTTGTTTTGTCAGCATCACCTGAAGCGATCAGGAATATCAGGCACAACACTTCATTCCAAAAAAAGAAAAAACAACAACAAAAGAGCAATGCCTCTTTCCAGAAACCACAGCCTGTTTCTTTCTTTTGTTGTTCTGTTTTCCAAGAAAGTTAACACCTTGTTGGAACTATTTAAGGAGGGAAAGGGGGAGGAGGGCATCCCATCCCTGTGCGTTGAGCCTACCAGATGAACCAGTTTTTTTTCCAGCACTGGCAGTCTTGTGCCAGTTGCTCTGCATCCTCCATAGCAACTCCGTGTGGTTGGAGGTCGCCCGCAACGACGTCAAGCTAACGGATGCCTCATGGTCGTCTCCAGCCTGCGACCCTCAGGTCAAACTGGAGAATGGTTCTCATTGGAGAGTTAGGAGGAAGGCAGAGGACATGACCGAACCAGCAGGTGCGACATTGTGCCGCCAAGTAAGATGTTCTGGGCTGGCGCGTACGGGTTTGAAGCACTTCGTTGAAAACACGCTGGGGCCACCTGTCCTGATGTTCTCAATGGATTCTGAGAGGCTTACTATCTATAGCCATCTATTCTTATGGCCAGGGTCTTGTTTAGCAGCCATGTTTCTGAGCCACAAAGCAGGATGGAGTGTACTGCTGAGTTGTAGATCCGAAGCTTCGTCTTGCGTGAGATGGTCTGGTGCCGCCAGAGAGAATGCAGAGCTGATGCAGCCAGGGCTCTTCTGCGGGTTATCTCTGGTTTTAGGTCCCCGTTGTCTGTCACTATGGACCCCAGATACTCAAAGTTCTTGACAGGCTCTATAATGTTATCAAGCCACAGGGGAGGTGGATCTGGTCCATCACCGACATACATGAACTTGGTTTTTGTCCAGCTCACTTGGAGGCTGAGGTGTTTTGCCTCTTCACTGTATATGCCCACATCATCTTTCAGCTGGCTGTAGGATGTGCCGAGCAGGATGGTGTCATCGGCGTACCCCAAGTCAGTCAGGTGGTAACTGTCGAAGGACACTCTGGGGACCCGCTCACAAACCCTGGACATCGGATGGTCAATGATACAGTTAAAGAGGTCGGGAGCAGCCACTGGAGATGGGAAACCAGTCGGAGCCGTTGATATGGACACAGCTCTGTGCATTGCTGTAAAGCAGATTGAACAGGGCGACAATCTTAGGTGGTGCTCCAAGGGCCAAAGGTAGACTTCAGATCTGAGAACCCGATGTAAAGGTGGCGATCTTTGCGGAATTCATAGGTCTTCTCTATCAGCAGACGAACGGCAGAGATGTGGTCTGTTGTGGAGCTGTTAGGCATGAATCCAGCCTGCAGGGGACGGCGGCTGCTCCTGATGGCTGGGAGAGCACGAATGAGCAAGATCCTGGTAAAGAGCTTGCCGGGTATGGAGTGAAGGGTGATGCCTCTGGTTGCCGCAGACGAGCCTGTCTATGCATGAACCACATAGATTTTCAATAGTTGAGCTACTTTACAATAACATTGTGGACTACCTACAACAATAATCAAACTACCTTGCGATGTAGTATGAAAACTGTTTTGACCGAAATAGCCAGGATTCCTTGAAAACAACAACAGCTTTTTTTTTTTTTTTTCTTTTTTTTTAATGTTTTTCAGAGGTCACTTTGGTGCAAATTTTGATGTGAAGAACATCAAATCTATTGAGGTAAACCAGACCAGTATAAGTAAATTAAGCTTCTGTTGTTTTTAATTAAGTTCTTCACATTGCAATTACTTACTTGCATTGTACAATACAAGTGTTGTTTCTATTGTATATATGTGTATATATTAGAGCTGTCAGTCGATTAAAAAAATGAATCCTATTAATCGCATGGTTTTCCATAGTTAACTCACGATTAATCGCAAATTAATCGCATATTTTTTTATCTGCTCTAAATCTACCATAAACTGATATTTTTCCATTTTTTAATAATCATATCAAAATGGGAGTAGGCAAATACTTGCTTTCTGCAAATGCAGCATGTTTATTCGTGTTGGAGCAAGGACAAGTACTACTAACAAAACAAAAGATGCACAGGGTAAATAAAATAATTATAAACTCAAGCCCATCAAAGATAACAGATGGGCATAACTGTAACATTACATAGTAATGATTACTAGCACTAACAAAATTTGCATATTTTACTTTTCAACTTGAAGTTGAACTATTCATCCCCTTTTTTCAGCAGCCATTAACACAAAAGGATGACCCTTATGCATCGCATCAAACTGTGATGCACAAAATAAATGAAATCAAAACAATAAATAAAGTGTGCATTAAACAGGGGCAGTGCAATACAGAACAGGACTCAAATGATATAGTGCAGTTAGGCAGTATAGCCTATAACAGCTGTTCGGCATCCATAGTAATCCACAGTCAGTGCCATAATCATCCATAGTCAGGCGATACGAATATCGCGCAGACCCTCGACCTCCACGACATTAATTGGCCTGCAAGCTGTAGCCACCCATTGAGCCACCGCTGTTGAAAGTTGGCGTGTGGTGGACGCGGCGGGTGGTCTCCGTGCCACACCATCCAACGTGGTTTGCTTTACCTGAGAAGGGGGCGGAGGGCTCTCCGCGTCAGCTGTATGCTTCGCAGACAAGTGATACGTAAGACTGCTCGTACTCCGGTGGAAACTAAATACAGCTTTACAGTAAATGCATATCACTTTTGTGCTGTCAAGACTGCCATCTGGCAGGGTTTTGAAGTGGAACTTTCCATTTACAATTGACGTCTTATCCATGTTAGTCCTTCCTAGTGCTCATCTACGCTCAGTGTCTTTTTCTTTTTTTCTTGTGTTTACAAGCCGGCTGCTAGCGTGTGACTGTGTGCTGAGTCAATTAATTTCCTGTTTCCACAATCTACGGAGCGGCCAAAGGTTCAAATAGCACACTGTGCGTTAATCACGCGATAAAAAAAATTGTCGGCGATAAAGCGGCGTTGAGTTAACGCGTTAATAACGCGTTAACTTTGACACCCTTAGTAAATATATATATATATATATATATGTGTGTGTGTGTGTGTGTGTGTTTGTGTCTGTATATAGACACACCTATACTTATATATGCACATACAGTATATATACATATAAATGTATATGTATGTATACATATACTGTTTAACACGTTTTCATGACATCACGAATCACTTACAGCTCAAGAAAACACTTGTTGTAATCGTGAGTGAGTAACACTTTGGACGATTACGCAACGTTTAGCCGCTTCCTGAAGCTTTTTTAAAAGAAAAAAAATGAACTTGTTGCTTTGGGTTTGCACTTTGCTGCGCCATTAAGGAGTACAAAGTTGAGAGCTCCGGCCTGAGATGGTTAAAAACCTAAACTTAATTTACGTCACATTATCAGCTGTCAAAAAAGAGAGGTCTCTGACGACACACTTTAACGGCGCAAATAAATCTGACGGAGCGAGAGCGAGAGCGCTTCCGTTCGTTCACGTCTCCACACACATTCAGTGCGCGCACGGAAATCTCGGAACCGGGCTCCGGTGAGCCGCAGTAATACTCACAGGTGTGACGGAAAACTGCAAAAACATCCACGTTACGTCCAGCGCGGCGATGACGTAGACTACGTAGATGATTTTCGTCGCATTTTTCCTCTCGGCCACATTCGCTTCGGGGGTTCTGGACGGTTCCGCGGTCGCCTCTCCTCTCCCGTTCCTGCTTCCTGCCCTGAAAGCCTCACTCTCCGCCATAATTCCAGACTTGTCGTCCCGTCGAACTGCTGCGGCGAGTCACTGCAGTGGGGACTCACGCTGCGCCTCGATGCATGTATATCGCCGGGAGGGGAATGACCTGTGGCCCGGTTAACTTTCAACTGGGAGACTCTCGGCTGCCTCTGCACGACTTGTTGCACTTTGAGACGGTGGTGGCGAGTAGGAGGGGCCGTTACTAGCCTGCTACTAGTAGTTAGCTGACCGCGGCTAGCCTGTTAGCCTCACCACTGACTGCTGGAGTGAAACACAAACAGAAAACGGATTCACGTCCAGGCTTTGTTTTATTACGGTATTACGGTAGCTACTCGCAACTGCCTTCCGAGCAATATGTGTACTTTAACCTTGCAAAGGGAAAAGCGCACATTTTAAGCCAACAGTGTGGTAATTAAAAATCATCCATTCACTCGTGCATAAAAAAATGATGCGTTTATACCTGCAGTAAAGATAAGACTTTAGATAATTATTTTAATTAAGGTTCGTTTATGGTCGACGAAAGTGAATTTTGGACGTTTTTGAGATTACTTCGAGAGGTTCTCCTGATTAATGCCCTCCTTTGTTTTAGTGAAATCATAGGCAATTTATTGTTCAAGGATAAAACTTTTATTTAAAATTTTTACTATAAAAAATAATTTTTACTAATGGAATTCATTAAATCCAGTGGCAGGCCGTATATTTCACACCTTGGTCATGAGTGACGTCATATTTAGTCCACCGTAAATTAACACAAGTCATATTACCCCCAGTATGACACCACGGCTCGTGAATCGCACCAACTCATTACATCATCTTCATATAGGTGACCGTGTTGAGTAAAACATAGTTTCCAGATCATTTAAATCATAATTTAGGCTCAGTAACTAAGGTCACTGATACTGTCGAACTTACATGAAAGGGTGATTTTGAGAGATTCCTCAACAAAGTTTTAACAAGTCCACCAACAGTACTCTGTGGGATTAAACTCTTGTCCAAAGTTGTCAAATAAACTGCGCATTGTTGCCGATTCGTCTGAGAGACCAACAAGGCGATGACGAAACAAACTATTGAACTATTAAGTTATTAAACAATTGAACATATTGGTGCAGCTGCTGCACCACGATAATTACACTTAAATTGCAGATGAATCGGCAGCTGTCGTGGGTTCGCCGTGGGGACAACCGGATGTCCAGGTTGAGTTAAATCTGTAAAGTTCTTGGTGTTCATCCAATCACAGGACGCGTACGTGTGAGGTTCAGCATAAGGCAGCTAGCTGAACTTGGCATAGCAGACTCGAGATCTGATTGGCTATTGCCACTAACTGAGGTCTGTTCACTTACAGCAGACAGGAGCCTGCTACAGTATGTCGATTCTGAAGGCCTATGGCAGACTTCATGAAACCTGGAAACACAAGCTAGTTGAAATATGATTGGATAAAAACTCTACCGTAATATACGACAATGGAAGCAAACCTACCAAGTGGATATTATATGATGTGAAAACAACAGATTACGGAGAATAACTTTCATCATATTTTACTGGGCAAATGCACTTTTCTAAGTACGGCTAGGCCAACAGAGGAGGCCTAGCTGGCCCTGACAGTCTGCCACTGATTAAATCCATCATTCATCCATCTGCTACACCTTCTTCCTCCTGCACTGAGGGTCGCGGGGGTCTGCTGGAGCTGATCCCACAAGTAAAGACGCAAACACACACACAACAGAGCCTCACATGCATGTTTTTCACTATGGGAGAAAACCGGAGTACCTAATATTTATTTATCTTTCTATTATAAGTTTGCAACTGAAATTCAGGGGCTGCCCGATGGGCTGTTGTGTTCTCTGTGACCTAGTGGGAAATAAAAGAAACAAAAATAAAATCAATAATAAAATCAGTTTCTACGTGAATTTGGCACTTGTGATGACTTAATTTAAAGGTTTATATCAGCTTGTCATAATCTTTATTTCTTTTTGTGAGGAGTGTAAAGAAGTAACTTGTGAAAGAACTATTTTCTCAGCGTCTTTAAGTGTGTACCTATGTTATTTTGCCAAGAGGAGTGTGGAGTTTGTGCAAAACTTGTTTTACCACTAAGAACTGTTGAAGTGGGACAAGTAAAGCCTTCTTACAAGAGGACCTGCTCGTTGAGTAAATGTAAAAAAAAAAATTCTGATTATAAGCAAATAACAACTCACTAAATATTTCTTCTTGTTTTCACAGTTTGTCTAAATAAAAGCACGAAGGATCATCTAATTGAACCACTCTTTGTGATCTGGTTTATATTTAGCAGTGGCAGACTGCAGATTAAATTGATTTTAAAAAAAAAACACTAAAAACAAATGAAGATATTGTGTTCCTCAATACTCTTTTAGTTTCTATGGACTTGTTAATTAATTTTATGTTTATGAAGCACAACAGGAATAAAAACAATCAGCACGGCTGACACCAAACAAAGAGACTTTTTTTTTTTTTTGCCAGGGTCTCTTCACATGTGCTTACAGAGGAACAGAACAACCAGGTTTTGTTTTGCTAATGATCAGGATCAGGCACGGTTTAATCACGTCTCCCTCTTCACAGGTTTGTTCCTTGAAGCCGATACAAAAACTCATTCGCCACCGTAGACGTTTTACAACATTGGCTGTTTTACAGTACCGGAGGCATCAACCCACTGCTGGGCAATTCTGGTTTCACCCCAGAAATGTCACAGGTAAAAAAAACAAAACATTTTTTTTCAAAATCTATGAAACCAACCAACATGGCACATCATAACCCTTTAAAGCATAGGTGTCAAACTCAAAGAGATAGAACAATGAACCTTTTCATATGGGCCCAAACAAGTTGTTTCAACCTGAATATGGAATAAGCTGTCCTGATTTACTCACCAAAATACCAATAGAGCATTCTGGGATTTGTAGTATCAGCGGTACATGTGCCAAATTTGGCCCACGGGCCTGAGTTTGACACCTCTGCTTTAAAGTTATCAAACATGTTTAAATGTCATCAGTTTGTCTGAATTTGCTGTTAAACTTTGTTTTTTTTATTGCTTTTTAAACCTTCATGGTCTTCATACTGTAGGTTTTGCTTGTTTATCTTAGCTGCAGTAAAACAGAGCAGACAGAAGTTGGAACTAATTAGCATCCACCCATCATCCAATTGCTGCATCCCTGTACTTCAAAGTCAAAGTACCTTTATTATACAAGTGTGTGTATGTCATCTCTGTACGAACTCACCCCACAGCTATAGCCTAACATCTTCGACAACTTGCCGTGTCATCTCAACTCAGAATACATGACAGCATCAGAAACATGCAGGTGGCAAAAGTATTCACACTCTGTACTTTGGTAAAAGTATAGATACATGTGTAAAAAAAATACTCTGGTAAAAGTAAAAGCACTGATTCAACTCCTTTACTCAATAAAAGTAAGAAAGTACACGTTCTGAAATGTACTTCAGTATAAAGTGTTTGTTTTTTTGCCATTAATGAAACAATACATTGGTTGATAATTTTGCCAAAATGAAAATAAGTGTGACAGAATAATCTGAACTAAACTGACCAGAGGTCAGAGGTGTTGATGGACATCTGGATCATTTTCAACACAATCAAACTTAAATCAGTAATAGTTCTGACCAGTGAGCCATTATTGGATTTGACACATATAATTAAGGTCAATTTCTGATTCAGCTCAACAAACATCAACTACACTAAATAATACATGAATGACTTTGAAAATAATTTTGTATTTTTTTTAACTCCTTTAAACTCAAAAGTAACCAGCATGTTTTTCTAATGTAAGGAGTAGAAAGTACAAATATCTGTGTGCAAATATAGGGAGTCAAAGTAAAAAGAAGCGTCAGAAAAAGAAATACTCAAGTAAAGTACATATATCTGAAAAACCTACTAAAGTGAAGTAACAGTATCTGTACTTTGTTACTGTTCCTTTTACCTTTCAAACATGCATGTTTTTGTGTTTGTTTGTTTTTTGTTTGGTTAATGATGACTTGCTTGTGTAATTTTGCAGCTCTGTGTGTGTGTGCATGTGTGTGTATTAAAGTAATTCTGCAATTCTCTTGTAGAAAGCGCTGGAGCTTTGAAGAGTCACGAGTTCTATCAGATCAAGATGGAAGATTAAAGGGTTTGTGAGATAAAGATAAAGGTGAAAGTTGCTTAGGCAGGCTGATGTTAGGAACCACTGTGAACGTGTCAGAGCAGCGTGTCAACACATGTCAACACTTTTTTTATTATTATCTCCAAAGCCCCCACACTTTCCCCAAACCACATTTCAAATATTGAAAAACAAAACAACAACAACAACAAACAACAAACAAAAAAAAACACCCATATCCGGGAGCAGAGCCTCCTGCCGGCCGGCGGACGTCACAGCAGTCGGCATCCGGGCCGGCGGAGGGACGACGGGAGCCCCGGTGACTGTGAGGCTCCTGATCCGCTTACAGCGCCATCATGCTGATGAATCTCCATCATCATCCGGGCCGGAGATGCGCTGCGTCCTTGTAGCTCCGCGACCCGACGGAGTGTCAGCCAGCCAGCCAGCCAGCCAGCCAGCCAGCCAGCCAGTCAGTCAGTCAGTCAGTCAGCCGAGCAGCATCTCTGCGTCCGCGTTTTGCGCACAGCTGGAGCGACGGAGGCGCGCAACAGGTAGGAAGCGCCGCACCTGCAACAACTCCCCGCACACCGCTTTTCCTACCTGCCATTTATTGTGTCTTTCTCTATGTACATATTTTCATTGGTGTAGGTGGAGGGGTGAACTGTGTTGCTCGGTCTGATCCGCGCCGTGAGGTGCGTGGCGATGAAGCATCAAAAGGCGGGAAATTTATTTTTCCACGCACTTATGTGACTGTTTCTCTTCAAAAGGAGATAATGACGTGCTGTGTGTGTGTGTGTGTGTGTGTGCGCGCGCGCATATCTGCTCGCGCGTGCAGCATGCTTGATTGATTGGTTTTTCTTTCTTTCTGTAATTGATTAGGACAACGCAAATTAATCAACATGACAGTGAAAAAAGCGTCAATATAAATATGCCAGTATTAGCAGACAGTTTTTCCTATAGATTTCATCCACTGAAATCCGTGGGTTTTGTTTAATATCACTTGACGCTTCATAAAAAAAAAAAACAACATAATTTCTAATCTGTCATTTTCGTTTTTTTGCTACCACACAATCAGCGTGTTTCCGCTGGACTCCTTGTAGTGAGAAGCAAAAAGAACCATGTAGCCATAGTAACAGGTGGCTGTCTGCATCCACCCTCCAACCCCATCACACACACACACACACACACACACACACTGCTCTGCAGCTATGTGAGAAAACAGGACGGTGAGATTTGAAAAAGGTCCAAATATAAATCAGTTGTGAGACAATATATGAAGGGATGACGCTTTTGAGGTACAGTCTTGACCCTCACTGATGTGTTGCTTCATCGCTGTGACTGAACTGAAGCATTTTCCTTGTTTTTTCTTTCTTTCTTTCAATCAAAAATATCTGTCAATCAACCAAAGCATTATGTTTTGTCTGGTCTCCAGTGCCTCCACAGGTGGAAGCAGTGAGAAGATGCTCCACGGAACACACACCTCTGCTGCGTCTCCCACTCGCTGGACCGCCACCTCTCAGCACCGCAGCGGTCCAGGAGGAGTGATGACCCGGACCTAAGTCTGGCCACCTGCAAGCCAGAGGTGCTAAACAACAAAGTACTGATACTTTGTTACTGTACTTAGGTATATTTTTGAGGTATCTGTACTTAATTGAGTATTTCTCTTTTTTGCGAATGACTTTTTACCTTTTTTGTCCACAAATATCTGTACTTTTTACTTCTGACATTGGAAAAACATGCTGGTTACTTTTGCGGTTGGAAAGGTTGGAAAAAATGACATTTTAGATGCAGCTCACCAAGTTGTGCTGTTTATAGAACTGGCCTGCGGGGGGCAACTCATGTGGTCGTTGGGGGCGACCTGGTGCCCCCCGCTTTAGAATACCTCAACTGTGGGGTCACACTGCTCAGTAAGTTTTCAGTACATATAAAAATGATAATAACATTGGTTATTGTTATTAAAGTGTGAACATCCAATAATGGCTCAATGGTCAGAGCTATCACTGATTACAGTTTGGTTGTGCTGAAGTTGAAAAAGAAAAAAAACCTCTAGTATGGAAAGATCAACAAATGTTTAGTTTCATTAAAGGCAGAAAAGTAAATTTAAGAACTTTCTCGTTTCTACTTCAGTTAATGAGTAGACTCAGTACTTTTACTCAGCATTACTTACTTTTAGCAGAGAATTTTTTTTAGAAGTACAGAATGTGAACACTGAATCCTCTCCCTGCAGCCGAGGACCAGCAGCAGCAGCAGCAGCAGCAGCAGCAGCAGTCAAGTTATGACCGAGACAAGGCGACTGAGGCTCCACCTCCACCTCCTCTGCTGCCTCCTCGCGGCCGCGCTGCTCTGTTTGCTCTTCGTTCTGGCCATCAAGGACGGGCCGTCTGTGCCGGGTCCCAGGGAGGTCCTGGAGATCCAGGCCCGGGAGACCCTAAAGGTCCTGAAGGTCCTGAAGGTGCTGGGGGTCCAGGCCCGGGAGTCCCGGGAGGTCCTGGAGGTTCAGGCCAATGAGGCCCAGGAGACCCAGGAGGTAGAGGCCAGGGAGGCCCAGGAGGTCCTGGACCCCCAGGCCCAGGAAGCCCAGGAGGCCCTGGAGGTCCAGGCCTGGGAAGCCCATGAGGCCCTGGAGGGCCTGGAGGTCCAGGCCAGGGAGGTCCGTGAGGTTTTGGAGGACCAGGTCCGGGAGGTTCTGGAGGTCAATGCCCGTGAAGTCCGGGAGGTGAAGGCCCCCAACAGGACGGAGGAGATAACGCCGCGCCCCCTGGTGGTGGCGGTCAACAGGACGGACGTTGAACAGTGCGTCTACATAGATGCAAAGCTGTTGGCGCCCACTGATGGTCCACCCGCCGTCACGCAGGCCCCCCGCAGAAAGGGCGACTACCCCCCCGACCTGTTCTCCCTGCAGCAGCGGCAGCAGGGCTGGGCGCTGCTGCACCTGGCCGGGATGGCCTACATGTTCGTGGCGCTGGCCATCGTCTGCGACGAGTTCTTCGTGCCAGCGCTGGAGGTGGTCGCCTGCAGGCTGCGCATCTCGGACGACGTGGCCGGCGCCACCTTCATGGCGGCGGGAGGCTCCGCCCCCGAGCTCTTCACCTCCCTCATCGGCGTGTTTGTGTCGCACAGCAACGTGGGCGTGGGCACCATCGTGGGCTCGGCCGTCTTCAACGTGCTCTTCGTGGTGGGCACGTGCGCCATCTTCTCGCACCAGGTGCTGCGGCTCACCTGGTGGCCGCTCTTCCGCGACGTCACCTTCTATGTGGTGGCGCTGCTCATGCTCATCGTCTTCTTCCTGGACGACGTGATACTGTGGTGGGAGAGCGCCCTGCTGCTGCTGGCCTACGTCAGCTACGTGACCTTCATGAAGTTCAACGAGCACATCGAGCGGGCGGTGAAGACGCTGCTGGCCAAGCGCAGCAGCCTGGCCAAGGTGGAGCCGCAGAAGGTCAGGTGGTGTTTTTTTTTTTGTTTTGTTTTGTTTTTATTTAAGTGCAACTGTCAGCAGCCAACAGTTCATTGCAATCATAAAAAATTATTCATACTATTTTTTGATTTAAAGTCTTTGGAATTTATAAATGCGCATTACTTTTTCTCACTTATTTTAGGCAAAGCTTTCAGATGTATTTAAGTTTTGTACTCAAGTAAAAGTAAGAAAGTTCAGGTTCTGAAATGTACCTCAGTAAAGTTTTTTTTTGGTTTTGCCTTGAATGATCCAATGCATTCATTGATAATTTTACAAAAATTAAAAAGCTGTGACTGAACTGACCAGAGGTCAGAGGTCTTGATGAGCGTCTGGATCATTTTGAACAGCTTTGTTACTCTCAATATTAGTTTATTTTATTTAACTGCAGCACAACGAAACTGTAATCACTGATAGTTATCACCACTGATCCAGTATTGGATGGTGCCGCGTTATATAAAGTTTTTCTTATGTGAGAAGTAGAAAGTACAGATATCTGAGTGCAAATATAGGGAGCAGAGTCGTCAGTAAAAGAAATACTTAAGGAAAGTTTTTCCTTTCAAGGTTTTTCTGAAAGTCACCAGTGAGCGGCACAGTTTCAAACGCATCAATTTGACTGCTTCCAATGTTTGACTCCGTCCGGTTTCCATGGCGTTGGCCGTTGACGCGAGCTACAGGAGACAGGGAGCAGAGGGAGCAGCAGCACCTCCCTCTCGTCCCAGCCTGTCTAAGGTCGCCTGCAGAGATGAATGGAGCCGAACTGATTGGCTACTGAGATCCTGCAGAGCTCAGAGTCCTTTTATCTCCTCACTGTTGCTGCTGCTGCTGCTGCTGCTGCTGCTGCTGGTTTGTGGGTCTGAGCAGGTGACGCCTTGTGTTTGTGTCCGTGGCCTTTGATGGTCGAACAGAGAAAAGGTCCAGGTGTGACCGAGGCCGCAGGTGCTCGAAGCCTCTCGGCCTACAGGTTCCTTTCAGAATGATCCTGGAAAGCAGCGGAAGGAGCTGCAGCTCAGGCAGCCCAGCGGTGAAGGTCTGTGGCGAGGGAGCAACAGGGTAGAAGGTCCATAGTATCCAATCATACTGCAGCATGTGTGCGGTGACAGCAACATGGCAACCTATTGGAATACATTCATTCATTCATTCATTTTCCATAGCCACTTCTTCCCAAGCTCAGGGTCACGGGGGTCTGCTGGAGCCTGTCCCAGCTGTCATAGGGCGAAGGCAGGGTACACCCTGGACAAGTCATTGGAATACATATAAAATAGAATTAACTTAAATTAGAATCAGTTGACAATCAATGACAAGATATGTACATGGATTATTGCATGTAGCAGTGTAGCAGGGAGTAGAATTAAACTTGCGATCGGCTTCTTATTGGAAGTAAGGTCAGGTGGCCTCTGTGTTCATGCTGCTTTTAAATGATGTCATCAACGTGAGACGGCAGGCTCGTATATGGAATTCACGGCAGCAAGAGAGAGGGAGGGAGAAAAAGAGAGACAGAGAAAGAGAGAGATGGTAGACGGCTGGTAGGAAGTGGATGCATTCTGGACTTTGTTCAGGACTCAATAGCAAATGTTGCACTAATGGCTTTTCAGACCTTTCTTATCTTTGCCTCTGCACAACTAAAGACCTTTTGGACATCTTGCGCTTGTCCTTTTGTTCTGTTTTAATTCACTTCTATCTATCTATCTATCTATCTATCTATCTATCTATCTATCTATCTCTCTGTCTCTCTATCTATCTATCTCTGTCTGTCTGTCTGATCGCGTGGTTTGATTTGGGTTTTTTCAGGAGAGCGACCCACCTCCTGTACTTCTCCCTGCTCCTCCTGCTGTACCTCCTGCTGCTCCTCCCCCTCCTCTCAAAGCGGAGCCTGAAGCTCTTCCCAGCAGCCCACAAGGAACCAAACAGGCGCCAGGCGCCGCAGGAGGAGCGTGTGAAAGTCCAGGTAGGACAAACTCAACAACAACTCAACATTAGATGATTTTGATATAAGCAATATAAACTAATACTTAATTATATAAATTGTTTCATAGCAGTGACGCCTAAATGCAGACAGCTCTTTTTTAGACTCCAGATGATCTGACCAGATTATCTTTTTTTTCTCTTGGATTTCACTTGAAGGCAAAAACTTGAGCATCTGCTGCAAATGAATTATGGTAAAAGGCAAAAAGTAACAAGGGAAGAAAGACGGAAGATACAAAAGAAGATGTTTTGAAAACAAATAGTTTTCTTTCCACTCGGAGTAAATATTATTTTTTGTGAATTCAAATATTAATTAACCTCCATATGCAGCTGATTTCCAGTCTTATCTTGGTTTAAAGGTCCAATGAGTTTTCTGAGAGGGTTTTTTCTTCACTTTTTTGGTCTAAAACTGAGGTTGAACCCTAAAGATCAAGTGTCCGCCTTGATCTCCTGACCTATACTCTGTCGTCCTTTTTCTGACTTCCTGTCTCCAGGTCCGCCCCGTCCTGCAGAGAGGCGGCAGCTCGGCGTCCCTGCACAACACCTCGCTAAGGAACACCATCTTCCAGCTGATGATCCATACACTGGACCCACTAGGTGAAGGTGAGACCCAAATCCAAATGCAACATCTGGATGTCCTTAAAATATGAAGTTTCAAACCAAAAAAAACGAGAGCTGACCTCGTAGGTAACAGTCGATCGTTGCAAAAAATAAATAAAGAAATAAATAAATAACTAAACTGTCCTGCTGGGTTTGTTGTAAGGTTAAATTAAAAAAAGAGTTTAAGAAAAAAAGACATAAATCGAAGGGTTTTTCTTCAAGACATAAAGGTTTAAAGGCCCATTGTGGTAGTTTTAGCACCATCTAGTGGTCAGAAAGTGTTTAGCAAACAATGTTAAAATGAATGTTTTCTGAGGCCATAATTTTCCTGTGACCTTCAGCCTGTCTCACCGCCTCCACCTCACCCTCTCACATCGCCGCAGCTGATCCTTAATCAGCTTTTCAATACAGCCTAATAAAAGCTGGGCCGCAGCCAGCAAGCTCACAGACCAAGCTGTTTATCTGTAGCGCGGAGGGGGTGGAGCCAAGACTTGTCCCGCACAGCAGGAGGTGGATCACGTCCACATCGGAAGCAGTTAGCCTAGGAATTTGTGTTCTGTGGTACCACCTCATAACTGCAGAGGGTGACAGTGTGCAGCAAGTTTCCCACAGTTGCTTGCGCTTATGTCTCATGAGTAAATTGAAGAAAATAATTACATAAAGTCCCGATGTGAAATTTTTATTTATTTATTTATTTTACATGTTTTTAGATCTGTGTTTAAAAACTCAAGTCTGAGTTGTTGTTTTGAGTCGGTCAGAATGCAATTGTGTCAACAATGTCAATATCAGTGTGGATGGTGCTGTGTAAACAGTGCCAGTGTGGATGTTGCAGTGTGAACAGTGTCAGTGTCAGAGTGGTTGTTGCAATGTGAATAGTGTCGGTGTGACTGTTGCAGTGTGAACAGTGTCAGTGTGGATGCTGCACTCTTCCTCGTTGTGTGTTTTTGGTTTGTTGTTGGTTGCTGTGGATGTTGTTGATTTGGAACAGCATCTCTGGTGAGTTGGATGTTGAAAACACAGATATTAGGACACAGTTGTGCAAGATAGTTGTGGCTCGTATCTGTGTGACTGGCGAAATGTGTTTGATGTCATGTGACTCAGAAATCATTACAAAATGGGACAAGGGGACTTTATATTGGATTTTTGTTCTAAATGAATATTTTCTTCTAAAATCGGGCCATTTTCTGAGATGAACTGGTGACTTGTCCTGAATGTACCCTGCCTTCGCCCTGTGACAGCTGGGATAGGCTCCAGCAGACCCTTGCAACCCTGACAGCAGGAGGAAGCGGGTTTGGAAAGTGAATGGATGGATGGATGGATGGATGGATGGATGGATGGATGGATGAAATTTATGAAGGCCCATTTCTGTTAGAGATGGATTGAAAGAGGAAAAAATCTGAATAATAATGATATTTTAAGATAAAAGTCGTATTTGTAGGAAAACTGTATACTTAGATAAAAAGTCAAAAGTATACAATAAAGTTATGATTCTTCTTTTTCTGAAAACAAGGTTTTCAACCAGGGTTTAGAATTTCTGTCACTTGATTTGTTGGGCCGTTGCTCAGTTCACCTTGAAGATGCACTGAGATGGATAGACGCACAGCGCTCAATGGCTTTTTTCATTGTGTGGCGGCTGTGAGCAGTTTGGCCGAGGTTGAGGTTGTTTTTGTTTTCCTCAGCAATCAGGGGAGCCTCTCAATCAGTGTTTGTGCGTCACAGTGTGGAGAGCTACGTGCTTCAGAGTCAGAGGTGCTAAGCAAAGAGTGGCCATGAGGAGCCTGGAGAGGTCTCGATGAACCCCAATCAATCAGGCCAAGGATTTACATCCAGATGGGGCTTTGAGTGTGTGCGTGTGCGTGTGTGTGTGTGTGTGTGTGTGTGTGTTCGTTCGTTCGTTCGTTTGTCCATCCCCACTGATTGGCCGGCCAGGTTTAAAGACTAAAAAAGGGTCTGTAAATAATTTACCTCCAAACGACATAAATGTGAACCCGCTCTGATCATGATAAACTAATGATAATGACTATGAGCCTCATAGACATGTGATCACATGACTGATGCTTTTTGCTGCATCGTGTTCTTCCTCCTCCAGAGGGTGCGGATAAACCAAAAGAAGAGCAGGCTAGCGCCTCCGGTGCAGCAGGGGGCGCTGCAGCCAAGCCATCCACCTCAAAACCACCGAAGAAGAAGGAGGTTGGAGAGGGGACTGTAAAGCGTTCTGACGGCTCAAAGGTGCACAATAGGGCTGCTTATGTGATCAAAATAAATTTGTTAGATGCTGAACATTGAGACTCACCCAAGTCGACCAATGTGTAAATGTTTTTGATTGGCTCTTCACAAGATGGAAGGATGTAAGAGATCAAGGAATTGGAAAACCCGGTCCACTTGAAAAACATGGGAAATCAAATGTCCATAAATGTCTTTACCAACGAATTGTTTTCAACTCTTGGGTCAATTTGAAATACAGAAAAAAACAGGATATCAGGCAGCTTAGATTTCATGAATGAGCTTGGCAAGAAAAGCACGCACTTTTAACCAACCGGCCTAATCCTCCATTGCTATGCTTCTTCACGAGCGCATACCTCGAGCAAAGCCGCCGTGATTCTCTGAAATAATTTCCTAATCAGGCTGGAAGAGCATTGGGGTCGGTTCAAGTGCACTCACCACCACGCAGATCATTTGCATATGGCTTGAATCTGCATAGATGGGTGATTGATGGTGAATTTTTTACATTTTTATGTTTCAGGTCACATCTGTCGGCTGCAGCACAAATCACATTAATGAAGTATATTTTATTCCTAAACAATGAAAATACTGCACATAGCACTGACTGATGTTTTATTACGTTAAAAATAAATATTCACAAATATAAATATAAGTTACAAATATAATTAAAATGAATAAAACATTTCATTCTATTCAGATTCCTTTAGTCCCAATTAAGTAGTTCACTGAACTAAATGACCTCACAGGGCTCACTCACTCACTGGCGCTTCCCTGATTGGCCCTGCAGATGGCAGCGGTGCGATCGGCTCGAGAGGTGAGCGCGGACGAAGAGGAGGAGAACTCCGATGACGGTGAAGACGATGACAACGGGAACGAGGAGGACGAGAAGGAGCCGCTGTCACTGACGTGGCCTGAAAGCAGACGGAAGCAGGCGACGTACCTGCTGCTGCTGCCTGTCGTCATCCCACTGTGGCTCACGCTGCCCGACGTCCGCAAGCCGGTCTGCACCACCAACAGCCAGCAAACACAACAACAACATCTGACACAGTCAAGAGCTTCTGTCTGCTGATATGGATCCCCAGATATTCTGTGTTCTGACTGAATGTATTTTTGTTTACTTTTTTGGCAGGAATCCAGGAGGTATTTTGTGGCGACATTTGTCGGCTCCATCCTGTGGATCGGAATCTTTTCCTACCTGATGGTTTGGTGGGCTCACCAGGTTGGTTCATCTGAGCAGAAGAAAGGCTGCAACACTTGACTTGGAATGAATTAGAATTTTTTTCCCACTCGTGGCTCTAAATGGCCAAGTTTTTATTTTATTTTTTCAATTCAAAAAAAAAAAAAAAAAAAAAAAAAAAAAAAAAAAAAAAAATCTACGGAGCTCTACTGATGGCACAGGGGGGAAAAATAAATTTTGGGCACAGTATTGATCAGGGGTGGGCAAACTTTTTGACTTGTGGGCCACAAACGGGTTAAAGAATTTGACAGAGGGGCCGGTTTCTCATCGGAGAAAAAATGTGTATCATGGGATATGTGGAAAATATGTCCTTTAATGTCCTTTAAATAGTGAGCAAAAGCGTTACAACACAATATCTGTCTTAGAAGCCCAACGGTATTTAGCTCTTTACTTAAATAACTATTGGAACACAAATACAGCATTTCAAATTCAAATACATTTCATTACTTACTTACTATTAATATAATTTCTTCAAGTTAGGTGGGCCGGATTAGAAAGTTTAACGGGCCACACATGGGCCCCGGACCGTAGTTTGCCCGTGACTGGTATAGATATAGCGTGAAAAACACTAATTCGTCCCCACATAATATTAATTTGTTCTCTGCATCAACAACTCGCCATTCATAAGTAAACAATAAAAGGAAAAAGACAAAGGAGCATCAGTCCTGTTGATGAAGCATGTGAGTGTTCGCATTTGTCTGTCTTGACTCACTGATGCTAAAAGCGAAAAGCTGCAAAACTGCAGTTGAAAGGGCAGTGATTTTTTTCCCAGGTGGGCGAGACAGTGGGCATCACAGAGGAGATCATGGGTCTGACCATCCTGGCAGCCGGCACGTCCATCCCCGACCTGATCACCAGCGTGATCGTGGCCCGTAAAGGTCTGGGGGACATGGCCGTGTCCAGCTCGGTAGGCAGCAACATCTTCGACATCACCGTGGGGTAGGTGACCGCCGCCAAAGAGCCCTTTGTGTACACGCTGTCTCTTTGACAGCTTCCGGTTTAGTCACCGCAGCATTCAAAAGACAAGCTGGAGGCCATCAGTACTGGACAGACAAATGTCCATTTTTCTCTTTTTACTTCCTAAAAGAGTCATGAAAAAGAAATGTCATCGGGCCAAATGTCCAACCTTGAGGAACACCAACAGACCAAACCAGTTACAGGAGTAAAACCTATGGAACAGTTTATCTTGATAAGTTAACGTCAAGTACTTTTGTATTTAAATTTACAAACATGTTTAAACTCAAGACATTTGACAAATATAAATACTTCTTATAGATTATTTGAGGAAAAAATATAAAGATAGAAAGTGTTCCTGTCCATCCATGTCAGTAATATCTATGTATTTGATCCTTGTAGTACTTAGTCTAGATTAGGTGTTTTGATTGCAGTGCCATTGTTTGCTTCTGGTATATTGGTGATAGCTTATTTATCTTTCTTTCTTTCTATCTGATGTGGTGTTTTGGTGAGATGATATCTGCTTATGGCACCTTCTCGGCTCCAGTTTTTATATTTTGTAATGTTTGTTTGTGGGAGTGGATGAAAAGCCAGAATAGAATCATCAAGTCATCAGAAGATGATCTCTCCTCTGTGTCCACAGTCTGCCGGTGCCATGGCTCTTGTACACCCTGATCCACCAAGGCCAGCCAGTGACTGTCACCTCCAACGGCCTCTTCTGTGCCATCGTGTTGCTCTTCCTAATGCTCCTCTTCGTCATTGCCTCCATCGCCGCCTGCCGCTGGAGGATGAGTCGCGTTTTGGGCGTCACCATGTTTGCGCTGTACTTTGTCTTCCTCGTCCTCAGCATCCTGCTGGAGGAGCGAGTCATCATCTGCCCCGTGTCCACCTGACACCGAGGGTTGACGCCGCGCCTGATTGGTCCAAACAGCGTAGGACTGATTGTATGGATCAGAAATGGACAGTGTGTTACAGGGACAGCGATAACAAATGACACATTTTTCTCTTGAAAGATTATTACGGAATTTGAGACGTACCACATGGCTCCTTCGTCCTGTTGAACTGACACACGTGCTCCTTGAAGGGGGTTGGGTGTGAGACTCAAGTTCCCTTTATCATCAGGCAAAATGTTAAATACTGTAGTTTGTATTGGTGAACTGGAAGGATGAAACTAGGCACTCGCTCAGTGTTTGGGGGGGATAAAATGAGATCATTCATTGATGTATGATATATGTATATGCAGTTCGAGTAAGTATTGTACCATTGTACCTCGCATGCTGTTAGCTTTGGAAACACCGAGCTGCATTAACCACCACACTTCAGTCACCAACCCCCAATGTGCACCAGAAGCGTCTGCAGATTGAATTGCACTTCCTTGCTGGTGGTTCTGTGGCCATTGTTGGTCCGAGCAGCAATAGTTTGCCCTCACAGTGAAGGTTTGTGAGCTGGATTTCTTGTGACTCAGTCAGTATACTTCATCCAGTGCTCAAAACACCACATTTTGCAGTCAGAAGGGATGGAATGGAACAAAAGTTACAAATGTAACTATGGTTTCCGGAATCCCGGAAGACTGCCGGAGCGTTTTGTCACTCAGAATCCTTGTGACAAGATTCTGAAGGAAATAATCTCCAGAGGACGCCGGAATATATAGACCTCCTTTGGGTCATCCGGGGGTCCCAGGTGACTTTGTTAGCATATATTCCTAGACTGTACAGTGTGCAAAGGTGAATATCCAACTCAGCCTGGATTCTAAGAACCATAGGTACATTGGTAATTTTTCCTTTCTGCGTCTGGCCTTTGTCATGGACCGTGGTGCTTGAAAATGAAGGAAACTTTGACGGTTTTTAAATCACACTTGCACCATTAATCACCTCTTCTGAGTCCCGGCTGGTTTCCACTGAGGTGCAGCAGTCAGAAACTACATTGGAGGAAATGTAGCGTGATGACTCGCCTGGTAGCTAATGGTGGCATTTGCCAGCTACCTAAGTGCTTCTTAGCTGCAGTATTAAACGTAGCGGTGGCGTGTGTGTTAGGTTGTGTATGATGGCTTGTTGTTTCTGACCAGTCTTGTGTTTGTGTTTTGGGGTGGAATTTCCCCATAGAAATGGCAATCACACTGCCCCCCCCCCCTGGGGGCAATTTTCAGTCTTGAAGCAGAACAACAATAACAACAACCACTTGATGCAACTTGCATTTTTGTTCTAAACTTTATCCCTAAAACTGTCTTCAAACTATGTGGTGTTGTTTGTTGTTATGTTTGGTGTTTAACAGATCATTTTAGAAATTGTGAAGTTGTTGTCAACGTGATGGCAAGTTGTCAACACGAGGAGAAAAGGTGTGTGTGTGTGTATGTGTGTGTCTGGATAGTGTTTATGACCACCATAGCTGAATGTTGTCTTCTTAAAAACGCTCTTGTTGGACTGAAGTGGATGCAAACTTTGTCGATATGTTCAAAATCAAATTTCCATGCTGCAATAAATTATTTTTTTTTAAAAACAAGGGATCCAGAGTTCTACACGTTGTCTGAAACAGTTAACTGCACAAGGCACATGGAGAAGAGATTTCTCCGGAGAAGAAGGGAAGAAAACTATATCTTGGGAGGTTCGCACAAGAACTTTCAACTGGACTTCCAATGCGGGTCTTTGAAAAATGACTTAAATCTCAGTGAAACAGCCAATTAAAGGTAACAGAAAACCAGAGGACAACACACACATGAGGGTGGAGGAGATTTTATTCACTACAGAGCTGTACAGAAACTTCACCACGTTATAAAATGTCATTTCTACAAAGGGTCGGTTAAAAATGCACACGGCCGCTGATTCTATAAAATCATCTGTACAGAGCGCGCACGTCTGCTTGTTTCTTTTCTTTTCTTTTTTTCTTTTTTCAAAGCGACGGAACGTGACACAGAAAGTGGTTGAAACTTAATGAGACCTTCATTGCTTTCGGGGTCCTCCTTCAACCTTCGTCACATTGATGGACCACCCCGGGGGGAAAAAATTAATTCATTAAAAAAAATCCAGTTCAGTCCCGAACGTTAAGTTTGACCTGCAGCGGCCGAGGAAAAACACATCTCGTACCAAATGAAAACAGAGAGCGCTAAAAGGTCGGTCGGCATTAACAGGGCGTAGTGGAATATCACGTCAAATAGTAAAAGACATGTTCTTTTGTTCTTTTGACTCAACTTTTTTTGGACAACGTGTCAACGTGCAAACGTCACTTGAATTTTTGAGGGGCAGCAGAATTCAGCTCAGTTGTCAATATCTTTGTCCTTCATCCAGGGCGAGGCTGCTGCTTCTCATTAGGGGCATCGCGATTCAACTGTTTTCCCTTGCGATACCATCACAATATCGGAGGCTCGAGTATCACCCGATACCGATCCGATACAATATCAGCACCCTTTTTTGTAGTGTGGAATGTTATAAAAGTATCAACCAAGTGATGTTACACAATAACCAAAATTTACGATCTTCTCCAGTTCTTCCTAACAGCCTTTTTTTTGTCCGATGAAACTTGTGTACGACAAGTTTTGCAACATCTTTTTCAGACTTTGACGAAAAAGATGCTAACCACGGTCGACATCGCTCATACTCCTCGATATGTGTTAGCACGTTGTGTTTTTTGGGCTGATATCGGATCGGACTGATATCCAATGTTACCACCCGATCGGGTCACCCCCACTTCCTGAGTCTGACAGAATCCCTTTTCTAGCTCAAACACACGCTTGATATGTAACTGCTGTCTGACAAAAGTTCCCAAAATCAGAAGGTGGAAAGAAAAATGCTATGTGCTGCTGCCGTAACAATAATAATGATAATGATGAATAAAGAAAAAAAAACATCAAGATGACTCCGGAACGTTCCCTCAGTCCCACGGTGGAAATAGATGTTAGTCCCTTCAACTGTCAGCTGTTCTGCTCCTGAGGTTTGAACCACACAACACCAAAAAAAAAACAGTTGTTTTTAGCAGACACAAAAACAAACAAAACAAATGAGAGCAAAAAGGGATAAAATTTAAAATCCCATTGACAGGCAGTTTCTAAAAGAACACACACACACACACATACTGTACATATGTATATGCATATACATACATTGTATATAATAAAAAATGTAATATCCACCCACAGCCAGATTGTAACTGACATACACACACATATGTATATACGTGTGTGTATATATGTATATATATATATATATATGTATATACATATATGTACTGTAGGTACAGTATATATGTGTGTTTTTTCTTCTGTGATTGTCCTTCAAATGAGTCTTTTTTCAATTCTGGGAACGTTTCTCTTGGTAACAGACCTGATTTAACAATCAAAAGGATAAAAAAAAAAAAATTCTGATACCCCCACAAAGACTTGTGCTGAAATGTCTTTGCTTTTTTTAAATCAAGGCAAGTGTGAAACAGGATTTTTTTTTTTCCCCTTCCTTCAACAAAATTCCAAATACTTGATGGATCCTGCAAAAAAACGTCAAATGTGCTTCACCTCTCCTGACGGCTTTGTCGCCGCGGTAACACTAAACGGCTTTGTTGCATGAGTGGAAGAGTGGAAACAACAGACAGACAGACAGACAGAAAGCGACACACTCTCACAAACTAAGACTCCACAGAGACACACTTCACTGCATTGTCACTGCGACCAGTTAAACCAGGGCTGTTTTTGTTTTTTCTTGCTGTTTTTTTCCCACTGCAGTGAACCAGGAAATATGATTCAAGCTCATTCGTTTTCTACGTCTGCTTTTTCTGCTTTGTAATCAACTTTAAGAAAAAAAGAGCTAATCCTTTTTTTTTTTTGTTGACTCTAATATTATAAAGCCAGCAGCTTTCCTATCCCAAAAAAGAAACGAGCATTTTTCAGCCAGAAGGCTTTATATATTCTAAAGTTGGTGTAATTCATTGAGATGATAATGTAATGAAAGGACTAAATCTAAATCTAAAACTCAGACATTGTGGGCTCAAGTCTCTGGCAGCACCTGATTGAGTCCAAATGGGCTCATGAAGCAACAGAGAACCAGCGCAAACACAGGACGCCAACATAAATAAAGCTCACTTTGTATAAATAGACTTCAAGTTCAAACATGACTGACATTAGCCTTCATATGTTGTTGCTAAACATTATAATAAATGCTTTTTTTTTTTTTTTTGCTTTTTTTTGTTTTTTTAAACCGCCCCCCCTTTTTTTTCTAGATATTGTTTTTATGTGTTTTTACCCCCCCACAGAATCAGCGCCACTGGAAGAAATCGGCCATGTTTCTGGCGTCAAACGTGCCTCAAAAAAAGAAGAAAAAAAAACACAACAAAAAAAACAAACGAAAGAAAAAACAAACAAAAAAAACAACACCCCACCCCAAAAAAATACAAATAAAATAAAACTTTAAGAAAAAAAAAAAAAAAAGCCTGCAAAGCCGTACTGTTCAGTCCCTGTGCACATTCACAGTCTCCAGGTTTCCCTGAGCAGCTCCGGAGTGGGCGGAGCTCCAGTAGTGGGCGGAGCTCTCTACAGGTAGGGCTCTCCGAACGTCCTGCGGCACTCCATCACGCCCGTGCTGGGCGGCCGGTCGCAGTTGTGGGTAAGCTTCACCAGGCCGGCCGTCAGCCGGTCGTACGCCAGCTTGTACTCGCGGTCAAAGGCATCTGGGGGGCGGAAAGGAAAAATGTTGAATATCTCACATTTAAAAAGCATCATATATACATATATACATATATATACATATATATATATACATACACATACATTCTAAAAATAACATGTATTATTATTGCTATGTAATGTTTGATGTAAGTTATTTCCAGATGTAGATAAAATCATGATTTTGATTGATATGCCAGATACACAAAGACTCACCAATATCGATGTTGTCTTTTCCCAGAGCCACCAGGGAGAGGAAGAGGATGTCCCTGTACAGACTCCTGGAGAGACCACACAGTCCAACACTTTCAGAACATAAAAAAAATACCCAAACAAACCATAAAGAATTTGGCTGCCTCTTCCTCCTGGTGGAGCAAGAATCCGCCAGGTGACCTCTGACCTCTGTCGCCGGACGCCCAGCGTCCGTCCCAGCAGCTGCAGCAGCTGAGCCAGCGGGCGGCTCACGTCGTTTCTCTGGATGCTCTTCACCACGTTGTGTAGCAGCTCCTCGTCCAGCATCTTCTCCTCCTCTGGGACGGGCCGGCAGAGAGGGTAACCCACGTCTGGCAACACACACACACACACACACACACACACACACACCAGGTCAGTGGTGCAGAGTCTTTCTGGTGTTTGACACACAGAACAACAACACAAAACATGGAGCGCACAACTTTGTGGTTATGTAACTGAACTCACACAGAGCCAGTGGTCACCTGACAAACATCACATACCACTTTTGCGGAGTTAAAAAAAAAAGTTGACACAACACACACACACACACACACACACACACACACACACACACACACACACACACACACACACACACACACATAGTGGAGCTGCAGGAGTTTGACACACAACACGTGGACAGACTGAAAGAAGCAAACAAGAGACGTGGTGTGTGTGTGTGTGTGTGTGTGTGTGTGTGTGTGTGTGTGTGTGTGTGAGTCGGCGGCAGAGACGGACACTCACTCTCTAACAACAGAGTGCAGTTTAGCCCTGCAAAGACAGAGAGAGCACACCACGCAGTTAGCCTGTTAGCTCGGGGGGGGGCTAGCCGCCCGCCGCTAACGGCCGGCAGTGGGGAGAGGCAGCACTTTCCACCACAACACTCACATGCAGTGTGTTGTGTTGTTCATTTGATTTCCTGTGTGTGAGTCTGTAAGCTTTTTTTTTTTCTTTTTTCCCCTCTGTGAAACTCTAGAACTGTTACGCGTGTCAGAAATTTTTCGACTTTGTGCTTTCGGTGGAACTATGCCTTGAAAGTCGTGTGATAATTTTTTTGCACTGATCAATTTGAAGACTTCATTTCCATATATTTTTGTCTACAGTTTTCGTTTACTGCTGTAAATTGGCAAACACCATTGCAGGCAAGTTCAGCTTCTGTTCAACGCAGGTGGAGACGGCCCTGTTCAAAGCACAGGTGAAGTGGCACTCACTGAAGGTGTTCCACAGTATGTAGAGCGGCTGAACCGGGTCCTGGTGCAGCTTCAGGTTGTCCCACAGGATCTGGATCAGCACGTGCTTGCTGTCCTCTGACATCCGGTGGCGAGGAATCTGCCGGATCATCAATCATCAACTCTTATCATTATTATTATTATTATTATTATTATTATTATTATTATTATTATTATTATTATTATTATTGTATGCTGCTGTTTTAGAGATTTTTCATGCTACTCTTTGCAAATAATCATTGTAACTTTTTTGTTGATAACTAGCTACATTGAATTAACTTGAGAACATGAACATCACAAAGAACATTTTGGATGGACACCAACCAGATGGACATGGACATGAATTTGGAAGTGATAAACAATGTGCCTTTTATTGGTGGTATGTTTTCTTTTATACTGTTTTTGTCTGCTGCATGCTTTGATTGACTGACTATTTAAAAAAAAAAAAAAAAAAGTGTTTTATTAACCTACACCCTTTTGAATATATAACGGTTGCTTATGTTGTTATGGAGTTGTCTTGTCAAATTTGTTATTGTTTTTTAAACTTTTCCCTTTACTTCTCCCTTTTTTAATCCTTATACTGAGTGTGCGAAATACCCATATCCATAATATTTTCCAATACATATCCTTCAGATTGTTACTCATTACCATTCTAAATTTCCTTAAAACAGAAAATCTTTTTTTGTTTGCGTCCCTGACCTGCGAGCCTCGGTTGCAGTGCTCCGAGCCCAGGACGAGGCCCGGCAGGTTGCTGGGCAGGTCCAGCCGCCTGAAGTACCAGACCAGGTTCCAGTAGACGATGGGGTGGTGGTCAACCACGTGGGCCTCCGTCATCACCGGGTCGCCCTCATTCTCCAGCAGGCTCTCCAGCTCCTTCCACAGTACCAGCGGGCTCAGGTAGGGCACCGTCACCGGTTCAGGGTCGTGCAGGCGCCACTCCATGGCCAGAGGGTCCTGAGGAGCAGGGGCGTCAGTCGTCAGTTTTTAAATATATACATATATACATCTATATATATATATAGATATATATATGTATAGATACACATATATATTTATACACACACACATATACATGTATTTGGGCTGTCAGCGTTAATGAGTTAAATACAACCCATTACGAGTTAATTTTTTTTAATCGCATTTCAAATGAAAGCCTTTTTTGTTATGTTACTTTACATTATACTTTACATTATGGGCTTTAAACTGCCTTGAAGTGCAAAATAGCAGAATTTTACACATGCAAATCAAACCGCGATTGATCGCAGTTAATTATGAACATTGTGATTAATCGTGATTAAAAAAAATTAATCGTTTGACAGCCCTAATATAATGTATATATCTAAATATATAGATCTATATATTTCGATACAATTTCACATAGACACCATACAGCCTCCAGTCAGTCTTCCACCTCAGCATTTCGCGCTAATTAGTGTTTCTGATTTCCCTCTTACTGGTGAATTATACCATGTTTTCAAGACAGGAAATTAGTCATTATTTTTCCTTGGAGTCGGAATTGTCTGTAATGACTGACTACTAATTAGGACCGTGGGTTTTTTGTTTTGTTTGTTTGTTTTTAAACATCTTGAGCAGTGGTTTTTAACCAATCTCACAGCGAAAAAAAGTTGAAACGAGTTCAATTTTCAGGAAAAAAAACAAAGCAAACAAATTTTTAAAATGACGACCCCGCACACCAAATTATATTGTGGCGACATCCATTGCTAAGAAGAGAGAAAGGGGCCGAGGCAGACAGGTGTTCGCATGCTGCTGCTTCCGGCCACCAGAGGGCAGCAAAGGAGCGAGCGAGTTACCGTGGCTTCGTAGAGGTGGCAGGGCAGGCTGCCCGAGGTCGGCACGCCGCGGTCTACCTGCGGCGTGCCCTCCAGGGGGCCAAACACGCTCACACTGCGGGCCATAGGCGTGCCGGACGACAGCGCCCCCTGTCGGTGGTCTGAAGGGATGTCGATGCCCCGAGGTCGGCTGCATCGAACACTGGTGACGGACAAGAGAGCAGACGTGTTAATTCTGGGGAATTGAGTCAGAGTTGTCAGAGATCGTGTTTGGAGTCTGGCATTAATCGCAATCACCTCCTCCTGACTCACCCTCCTCGAAGAAGCCCAACCCCCCCCCCAACTGAACTCCTCCCCCTTTCCACAGACTCTGCACTATTATACTTCAAGTCTATTTAAATATTAAAATAATTCTAGCTATCATTATACAATAACACACATATACATGTGTATACATATGTATGTATGTATATATATATATATATATATATATGTTTCTATATATGTATATACATATGTGTGTATATATAGTGTACATATACATATGTGTCACTTTCTATGTTCAAATCATTTATTTCTAACCTTTTTCTATCTATATCTATAAGTTACCTCTGGTCTGTCTGCCACTCTGACTACTCTCTCACTCTCTCTCTCACTTTCTCTTGATTCTCTTTGTTTTTCTTTTCCACCCCAAATGAAATGTGAAAGCATAATGGCTCCGCCCCCTCCAGAGGCCGAGGTCTGCTCCAGGTTTCTTCCCACAGGGCACTTTTTCCTGGCCGGCTTCTTGTCGTCTGTCAGCAGGCAACCATCACTTTGAACGAGCTCAGCGAGGTCACTTCTCACCTTGCCGTCTCAGGAGGCTCCCAGACGCTGGGAGGGGGCGGGAATGCAGTGGCGGGACATGGCGTGGACAAGGACGATGTGCCCGTGTCCAACTCGGTGGAGGCGGAGCAGGAGGAGGTGATGGCTTCATCCACCGAGGGGCTGCCCTTCAGGAAGAGCCTGAGGGGATGAGGAGGAGGAGGAGGTGGAGCTTCAGGGTGCCGTCAGTCAGCCGCCGTTTTGCAGTTTCAGCGTGGAGCACCTACCTGCCCGGTCCGCGCATGTCTCGGATCTCCACGTTGAGGAAGGGCAGGAAGGGGTTCCCGCAGAAGGGGCAGGCGGTGTTGAGGTTGGAGTCGTCCGCCGTCCAGCCGGCCATGATCTCCTCGTCGTACACCAGGCAGTCGCACGTCTTGCAGCGGGAGCAGCTGGAGATCAGCAGCTGCAATGCAAAGGTACAACAGCTAGAGGGCAGTAGCGTGACATAAACTACTCTTCTTTTTTTTTTCTTTTTTTTTTTCCATTTATTTATTTTTATGAATAATTTATTTTTGCTTGGAGATTTGGTTCAAAAGAATAGAAAAAGAGAGAGACAGTAAAAAAAGGAAAAACAAAGAAAAAATGTAAGATCATGTTCAAAAGAAAAGAAGAAAATAAAATAAAACGGAAAAAATGAAGATACGGTTTAAAAGAAAAGAAAAAAGGAGAAAAATGACAGAAATAGAGATTGAGTACAAAAGAAAGAGGGACAAAAGAGAGAAAATGGGAAAAAAAGGAAGAGAAAAAGAGAAAAAAATGGGGAAAAAGAAAAGTGTAAAAGAAGAAAAAGACACCCTGACTGACCTCCATGGCGTAGTTGCTGAAGATGCTAGTGTTGCTGGTGTAGCGTGACGATCCCAGGTCTGACCTGTCCGGCAAGGGGAAGCCAGGGGGGGAGAGAACGCCCCCTGCAGGAGGACAAAGGAAACACGGTGAGTCAACAGTGGGGTCAACAGAGGGTTTTTTTTTATTATCGCCACGGCTGCAAATTTAAGGGTGAAGACCTGAGTGTGAGGACGAGGTTCTCCTGAGGCCGCTGCCGTCGCCGTGGCTCTCCGTCCTGCTGCATCTGTGGCCCCGGCGGGCTCCCAGGGGCCCATTCCTCTGGGGGGACACGGCTGAAGCTCCCAAATCCCCACAGTCATCTTCATCCGGCAGGGAGGACGAGTCAGGGTCCTGCATTAGTGCAGAGCGGCCGTCAGTGTCTAGCACTGTCTTTTAATGTAGTTGCTCAACCAGCGCGTACACCGTACAACGAGCCGAGACGACGCTGTGACGTGACCCTGGGAATAAACTATTTTCTGGTGATTTTCTGGCCTTATTTTTTTCTGAAAGACTAAAAGACCATGACTGAAAAATCTGCAATATAAAGATTTCAGGTCACAGTCGTCCTGTCAGCCGTTTTACAGGCGGTTTTTTTGTATTGCTGTCTATGGGGAAAATGCTTTTTGGGCGCAATGGGATTCATTTGCTGCAGTACCACTGGAAAAAAAAGTGCCACGCTGCCAAATTTCTACATACATACATATACATCCAGCCCCCTTGTGGCAAAGCGTGTGCGGTGTACCTTGGTGGGCGTGGTGTAGGTGGCCAGGCGGGAGTACCAGCGGCTGGCCTTCTCGGCCACGCCCCTCCCGGCGGAGAACACGCTGGTCTTGAAGACGTCCAGCTTGGGCGTGAGCAGCGTGTCCAGGGCGAAGGAGGACGAGGAGGGCGAGGCCAGCGGCGTGAGCTCCGCCCGGTCTCTGCACGGACTGGGCCGGGGACTGGGCCTGGGGCTGGGGCTGGGGGTGGCGCTGGAGGGCGTGGACCACAAGCGGCGGCGCGAGGCGGGCGCGGGAGAGGGCGAGGGGTCGGGTGGGAGGTGCGGGAGCGTGGCAGCAGCGCCGCCCAGGCGCCCTGAGCGGGAGCTGTAGGGCAGGCTGGCTCTGCGAGGGGCGCAGCCCGAGGACGGGTGGAGCAGCAGGGGCTGGCGGCCTCCTGGAGGTCCATGCTGGGCGTGCGGCTGCTCAGCGGACTGCCCAGGTGCTCCATGTAGAGCTCGATCTCCCTGGCCAGGTGGCGGGCGCGCCGCGGGCGCACCGGGCGTCGGCCTCCTCGGCGCCAGCGCCACCGCCCGCTGCGACCCGGACTCGGCCGCTAGAAGCGAAAGCGGGTCAAAGCCCGTCTGGATGCCCGTCAGCCGGGACGCCTCGGAGCGGCTGACGCCGCCGCCGCCGCGCTCCGCCAGCTTGTCCAGGTCCAGGTCCTCCAGGTCAAAGATGGCCTCGGCGTTTGCTCCGTCCTCATCGCTGGAGTCCCGCCCCTCCACCTCCACCACGTGACCTCTGGGAGGGCCGGCCCTCACGGCGGGCCTCTCGGAGCCACCCAGAGCCAGGGACCGCGGCCTACCTGGGGTCTTCCCGTCCGCTACCGGCCGCCCAACCGTCTTCTCGGGTGCCAGTCCCAGGACTCCGCCCACCACCGTGTCCTCCAGGGCGCTCCTGTGTCTGCTGCGGACCTCCCCGATCTGGTCCAGGGAGGAGGTGAAGAGGAGACCGGCCACGTGTCCTGGCACAGAGAGACGGACTAATAAGAAAGTAAAAAGTACTTATTCCTGGCCACAAATAAGTACTTGTTGTGAAAGTTATATTGTTTAGTGGCCGCAAATAGTAATATTTCTTGATCACAAATTATTATTTTGTGGGGAAGAATTAGTATTTAGTGAACATGATGTATCTATATGGTGGCCACAATGTTTTTAGTTTTTATTTTTTCCGCCCCATGTCATGTTTGGGGCTCCACAGAAAGCGGAGGCTCAACAAATCTGACACCCGAGGTCAGGAAAAAGTAAACGGAATTGTTTATTGAGAGCAATGAAAGAAAGGAAGTTTCCTTTCCTTTGTGTGTTTGTGTGAGTGTGCACGGGTCCGCGTGTTTACCGGAGCTGACGGAGCTCTTTGGTTTGCAGGAGGAGGCGGAGTCTTCGTACGGGAAGCTGCTGCGAACGATGCCCCGGGGCCTGAAGGTGCACTGGAGTTCGGCGTCCAGCAGGGGAGACAGTCTTTGCTTCCTTTGGCGCTCTCTGTTTCTGACACTGCATCACAGGAAGGACAACACAAAAACCACCTGTCAGTGATCAAGACTTAGGACTGCACAGACTGTGGACATTTTCACCAGGAGGTTTTTAATCAGGCTTTTAACTGAAATTTTCATCCTTTTATGTTCTCTGTTTCTTTAAGATTGTTAATTTTTAGTTTTGAATTTAATCTACAATATTCATTTACAGATTAATTTTGTTTATTTTTATTGATAGTAATTCACGCTTTGAAGCTTTTTTCAACTCCAGTGTTCCTTCAGGGGGGTCCTCCACTGTGTGTGTGTGTGTGTGTGTGTGTGTTTGCATGTTTATATTTGGGAGTTCTTATTCTTTTTTGTTATAGCTGTTTTTGAATTATATGAAAAGTGCTCCGTGACTTAAATTGGATTGATCGACGTATTGATTGATTGATTGATTGATTACGTTATCCATTAAAGGACTGAGCAGGATTGAACTTTTTTTCTTTTCTGGAAGCAACAGTGGAGTGAAAAAGCTGATGATGGGTCACAGATCAGTACTGACGGGAGCTGCAGTCGCTCTCCTTCTTGTCGTCCCTCTCCGGGACAGAGGGGGGCGCTGCAGGCTCTCCTCCTCTACGGACCTCCTCTTTGGACAGCGAGTTGTAGCCCAGGTCTGACTGATCTCCTGGAGAGAAGAGAAGGGAGAAATGGAATTATAATAGAAAATAATTTAAATAATCTAATAATACATCCATGGATGAGATGGAGAATCGCCACCAGGGGGAGATGGAGAGGTTCACCTGGACCACCAGCACCACCCAGAGGACAAAGAAAATACGCGAAAAAGAAGATGGCAGCAGCAGAAGTGAAAAGGTCGCGGAAGTTTAATCAGAGCTGGATACCAGACTGCCAATATGGCGCGCAGACATTTACCCCAGTGGCCACTCAGGGCACTGCAGCCAAAAATACCATGACCACAATACAGAAATAAATGGTTGACAGGATGACCTTTGACCTGAAACACAGTTCATAACAAATATTTCTATTTGAAAATCATCTTAAAATTTTTCTAAAAAATGTATAAAGACCAGAAAAGAGTTTATTATCAGCGTGACGTCACGGCGCCATACGTGCTGTGTCTCGGCTTGTTCTGATTGGCTGATGCGTCCAGGTGCATCACATGACTTGCAGAGGGATAATGGGAAGTGATGCTACTGCTACATGCTCTATGGGGCCACATAAAGCCGGAAGCCAAAAACCTTTCCAAAGTATACGCTAGCTAGCAAGCAAGCTAGCAATATCATTGAAATGAATGGGGTGACATATTGGACGCTGCGGGGCTGGAGGAGGTGCATGAGGAGCACAGGTAGCAGGTAGAGGTAGAAGAAGAAGAAGAAGAAGAAGAAGAAGAAGAAGAAGAGGACGAAGAAGAGGAAGAAGAAGAAGAGGACGAAGAAGAAGAAGAAGAAGAAGAAGAGGACGAAGAAGAGGAAGAAGAAGAAGAAGAAGAAGAGGACGAAGAAGAGGAAGATGGAGGCTACCTGTGCTAGATCTGTCGTCGGCCGTATCGACTTTTGCGGCGGCGGCAAAGTGAGGCTGTTCGGCCACGTGGGCGTCCGCCGAGCTGTCCAGGCTGCCGTGACTCACAGCGTCCAGGTCGCTGCCATCTGCCCAACGACAACAAGGCTTTAGTGACGAGGAAGCCACTGCCCCTTTTCCACACACACAAGTGAGGATTGACACAATCCGGAGCTGTGGTCGAGTTGGAGCTCCTGGAGTTTCTTTATTTCACACCTCAGACGCAAAACATCTTATAGAAACTTATTGCTTACTAAAAATAAAAAAAAGGCGTGTGTGTGTGTGTGTGCATGGGTTTCATGCTCTTATCTAGTAAGAGCATGAAACTTTTTCACATAATTACGTGATACTGAGCCTTTTACTGTCACAAAACCATGTGATAGTTTCATATAAAAACGTGAAAAAATCATGTTAAACTTTGACGGAATTACCTGATACTTTCTCTAAAACTTAACGAGAAACAAAAACCAATTTCGCCCGCTAGGCTTGAACATTCCCAGAGGTGGCGCCAGCTGGAAAGTGTCAGCAGTGACATGTGTGTCACTAATTACTGTCAAGAAAAACAAAATGAAATGAGAAGAAACGCGAAAATGCGCTTGTTGCTGGAAAAACACTTTTTTTCTCCCCTTCCTGGCTGATGTTTTTGTGTCGGTCTGTCTCGGGGATTTCTGTCCCTGCATCAACTTCCCAACCAAAAACATTTAGTGAGAAAACAGTTCCTCCCCCAAGCCTTGAGCCGGGTTAGGGCGGGTGTTACCTGACAGCGGGCTCTGGGCGAGCGGGGCGTGTCGCCGCAGCGCCCGCTTGAACTGCGCCACGCCGAGCAGGACGTTCCTCAGCTTCATCCACAGGAAGTAGCCGCCCCTGGTGCTGGAGGGCCACGTGCTCTCCAACACGGCCTGGGGCACAGCGGGAGGAGCAGAGCCAGCACAGTCAAAGTAGAAAGTAAAAAAAAAAATAAATAAAACAGAAGAAGAAAAAAAAAAGCAGGTATGAAGTAGCAACAGCGAGGCTGCAGCGGTTTTATCATCATAGAAAAAAAAAAAAGAAGAGGTGCCTCTGTGTCTCACCTTGTTGTAGTAGCCGTAAGTGATGGCGTTGGGCTGAACTCCCGCCTTCTTCATCTCAAACAGGACTCGCACGGCCAGCACAGGTTGACCGTACTGACCACACAGCTGCATGAGAACCCGGTAGCACACCTGCACACACACAGTGTTTTATAGCACGCAAGCTCTTTTCACCTTTTTGTTTTCAATACTCTTGTCCATTTTTATATATATATAATTATTATATATGATTATTAATAATTATAGTGTGAATGTGTTAGTGTTGTTGAACCCCAAAGTCCCGGGTCACAGACACAGAAACTTGAGAGTCTTGAGGTACCTCGTCGGGCGGCTGCAGCTTCTTGGCCTGCATCTTCCTGAGGACGTCGTAGGCGGTGCGCAGCGCCCGCACCTTGGAGTGGCACACCTGGACGTAGGCCGGCAGGCAGATGAACCACAGGCCGTAGCAGTGACGCAGCAGGCACCTGGACCACAGCTGGGGGACCGACGAGTACTTCTTGGCCTCCTTGTGGGCTGACTTGATTTCCTGCAGAGGCGACAGGTTGAAGGAAAATACACTCATGATGAAGATGAAGATGAAGATGAAGATGATGAAGATGAAGATGTTGATGATGATGATAGCCATGATAAAATGGCCAAGTAATGTTGATGCTTCTTTCTTGCTTTCAATCGCCCAAAAAACAAAGGTGGGAAGTCACCAAGTACAAATCTTTTACTTTTACTCCCTAATTTTTTTTTACAGATCTGTGCTTCCTACTCCTTACATTGGAAAAACATGCTAGTTACTCTCTGGTTAGTTCTGTCTAGGTTATTCTGTCACAACTTTTTCATTTTTCATTATCAATAAATGTATCGTTTCAATAACGTACTCTTCTTCCTACTTGATTAAAGGAGTTGAATCTGTACTTTTGCCAAAGTACAGAATGTGAATACTTTAGTTGCCTCTGCCAAAAACACTGCAGGTCAGCTGTGGACGTTTGACAGAAGTCAAGAAGCTCATTTCACACCTGACAATACAACAATAAATCAACGACTGAGTGCAGGTCCCCCCCCCCCCGACGCCGCAACTGACCTGTTTGGTGCGTCTGAACATGGGGGCGGGGCTTGTGGGGCAGCTGTGTCTGGCAGCCAGGCGGGACGAAGGGGTCGGCAGGCCCTCCACGGGGTCAAAGAGGTCAAGACTCAGCACTGGGAAGCCCTCGTAGCTGATGATCAACCATGCAGATGAAAAGAGTTGTTAAAAAGTAATAATAATAATAATAATAATAATAATAATAATAATAATAAGAATAAGAATAAACTATGAAAAAAAATACAGACCAAGTTTTTTAGGCCCGCCCAAGCTTCGCCTACTTACCTGTAGCAGAGCGGGTGCTCCTCCCCATCGGCCACTGGAGGGAGCTCTGGAGGCGTGATGAAGACCGTGTGCTCGCTGCGCTGCGACTCGTCCACCTCCATCAGCCGGCTCTCCTCCGGCCGCTCGCCGTCCGCCTGCAGGCGGCAGCACAGAGACGACAGAGGCAGTCATCATTTCGTCAGTTGGCAGCTAGGTGGCGCCACCACCACCGCCTCCACTGCTAGGGTTCTCCACACACAGGAGCTGCTGCTGGAAACCTCAAAACTTCGGCACAGATTTTTCATTGGCAGGATTTTCCAGCCAAATCCAGTTTAGGATTACAGATAATTCTGTCACAACTTTTTCATTTTTGCAAAATTATCGACAAATGTATTGTTTCACTGATGAAAAAATAAAATGTACTTTCTACTTACGTACATTTCAGAACTTGTGCTTTCTCACTTTTACTTAAGTAAAGGAGTTGAATCAGTACTTTTACTTTTATTTTTTCTTTTACACAAGTATCCATACTTTACGGAGGTACAGAATTTGAATAGTTTTGACACCCCTGACGACCAGGCCTACTTTGTCCACGCAGTCGTCGAAGAAGGCCAGGCTGGCGTCCTTGTCGCTGACAAAGGAGCACTCCTCGATGAAGCGGATGAACATCTGGGTTTTGGTCATCAGCGTGTAGAACTTCTGGTGGGAGCGGTCGCGGCTCTTCAGGAACCCTGAGGACACAAACGTCGAGCGGGTTAAACAAAAAAAAAAAATCCCTTTTTAGCAGGCAGAAACCTGAACTGGAGGTCGCATGTCACACATGTTAGAGTGAGCCGCTGACTCAAACATCCAACCAGCGGATTGACAGTTAACACATGCATGTTGCTAACGAGCTAATGGGCTAAGTAGTAGGGTGAGAGTATTTTCATAGACGAAAAAAACACGGACACTTAACCGATTTTGACAATGAGATACTGAAATGAGACTCTTAGTTTACGTATACATTTCAATATATTTAAAGTAAGCATGGATAGAATTTTTTTTCATTATTTCATCACTTTTTAAAAACAAGACCAGGCGTGACACTAGGACACGTCGTAGGAAAACAGGACGTTTGGTCACCCGAACTGATGGACTTTTCCAGCCACACTGACTTCTTATGTGATATTTTGTGATTTCTTGCTTCTCGTGTTGCTCCCTTCATCTGTGTTGGTTGGGTCACGCAAGGCTCATAGAGCTTCTTTCAAGTGCAGGCAAAGTTGAGCTTTTTCAACAAAATAAAACCAGAAAACTATCAATGCAGATATCAGACATGCAAAAAGCAACGAGTAACTGGCAACCCATCCTGTCGCACTGCTCCTCCCTCTGAGTCAGTTTCTCGACACATGATTTAAGTACATTTAAATTAATATCCGGCAACTCTGCTGGCTGACAGGCGTCACGCCCTCATGAATTCCAGATGTTTTCATTTACTTTTTTTTTCTTCCCAACAGAATTTGACACGAGGTTGGACTTGAGCCTATACCGTCCGTGTATCATTCGTCCATTTGCTTTTCAAAATAAAACCAAAGAACAAAAAATGACAACTCTTTTCTTTTGTGACCCAGAAGTTTTCAACTACATTTACGCAATTGTTTTTTGGTTGTTTTTTTCATTTTCACGCAAGCGAAAGAAAGCAGCAGGTATCATAGAAATGAGACCAGTAGATACGACCATGGATAAAATTGGTTGCTGTCTTACACACAACTTGCCTAAAGTGGTCCGTTTGATCCGTTTGATCCGTTTTGTTTATTTTCCAATTCAGCCCAAAAACGTGAATTTATTATCCCTTTTTTCATTTTGGTTGTCAGAACAGATACTGGAAAAAATAAGAGTAATTATTTCGGGGGCTGGTTTTATTTTGCTTTTATTTTGAAAACAAATAATTATAGAAAATCGTGCAGGGTCACTGAACCACTAAAGCATCTGAGATCAGAGAATTTACAAATGGCAGGTTCACCTCATCAAAAAGGTGTCTTTTGAAATTAAAAAAAAAAAACCTTAGGAAAAAATGTTTATATGTATGTTTATGACTGAAAACAAGCAGTAATCTGGGGTGTTATGCATGCAAACACACACATACACACACAAATCCCAGCGTACCTTGCAGGTCAAAGAGCGAGCTGGCGTCGGTGGCCTTCTCGGAGGGCGCCTGGGTGATGGGCCGCAGGAAGGACCTGTAGCCCTTCAGGATGGCGGCGGTGAAGCGCAGGAAGGCCTCCTGGATCTCCAGCTCCAGCGTGTGGAGGCTCTTACCGCAGCTCAGCTCCGACGTGTCTGACATGCTCAGCTCCAGCAGCCCGTCGGCCCGGTGCTGACCTGAGGGTGCGGGACAGGAGGCGGGGTCACGACGTGGTCCTTTGTAAAATGTTGTTTAAATGCTGTTTGAATATCGCATCAAATAAATATAGCACTAAATATGTTAAAAAAAAGATTGTTTGAGTATTGCATCAAATTAATACAGCATTAAATACATGAAAAAAACTTACAATTTTGCATTAAAAATATATTACAGTAAACATATTAAAATAATATATACACATTAGATTAGTGCAGAAAATATATGACAACACTGTTTAAACATTGCATAAAATAAACGTTGCATAAAATGTATTAAAATATTGTACATTGTACACGCACGCACACGCTCGCTTGTTCAGCGGGCGAACACAATCGTGAAACATAGATCAAAGTTTCTGCGATCAAACCATCAAAGGGTCCTCTGGGCTTCTGCCTGAGAGCGAGAAGAATTTTGGCTTCACCGAATCAGAATCTTTTTTTTTCTTCTTTTTTCTTCTTTTGTGGTTGTTATCTTCAGAATTTTTAGTTTGATTGATTATCTGCTCGGTTTTTGGTTGAAATTAAGTTTAAAAAAGGAAAGAAGGAAAGACTGCGGCTGCTCTAACAATGGGGGAAGTCGGTGTATGATCATCCTCAGGGAAACTTCTGCTGCAAATATAATCGACGGAGACGTTCACTTACAGAAGTCTGGCAGCGCAGGTTAAGAATCAAAAAGAACAGCACTTGGAAAAAAAAAACTCAATTTTTAATGTTAAAATGACTCATCTTTCTGGTCCACTAGGGGGGGCTGCTAAGATGTTATGGGTGAATAGTGAAAAGCACTGACATTAATAAAACAGTGTATTTGTATCACATTAATTAAACAGTGTGTGTGTGTATACATAAATATGTCATATTTATATCAATTTACACTCATATTGCAACTCTAAGTGAGTTATAACATGTGTTTGTACATGTTAGTGTTGAGAAGACGACACATTGTTACACAACAGCATTCTGTTGAAGATCATCGCAGGCTTGTCAGAGCAACATGTTTTGTTTTCTTTTTTTTTTTTTCTCCCCTACAACAATGAAGAGTGATTTCTCAGCGCCAGCGCTCACCGTCCACCAGCTGCCGGTGCAGATTGCTCAGCATGTTCATGAGGTTCTTACAGGCTTTCTTTGGCAGGATCTTCCAAGTGAGAGCTCGCTTATCGTCGCTGCTGCAAACACACACACACACACACACACACACACACAGGGGTGAAGGAAAAAGAGCAACCAACTGAGCGACCCACCGATCGACCAACACCGCGCATGACCTCATTCCCCAGGAGCAGCCGTGCTGAAACACAATGAGAATGTGGGTCGGCTCGGACCAACAGGGCCAGGCGCATGCTTCTAAATGCAGACAGTATCGATTCCAAGGTGAGTATTGGTATCAGATCGATACTCGTGTGATGAGATCGATACTACTGTCGTAGGTTCTCTTCCCAAACGTCCAGCAAATTACATTGTGAAGGACCAACGACCTGACTGGACTTTTCCCAAATATTTGCGTGTCACAGAAGGTCGTTTGTTGCGTCGTTTACATCGTTAGATTTCTATGTTGTTACCATGTCTGTTTTTTTGCTGTTATTTCACAGTAGTGACTTTATTCTTGGGGGGCGACACTGTGACACTGAAGCTCCAGCAGACCCCCACGACCCTGAGTGCAGGAGGAAGTGGGTATTGAAGATGGATGGATGGACTTTATTTTTAGACAGTTCTGCATGTAGTGTTAGAGGAATTCTCATATTGTTATTTTATACTGTTTGTATTGGATTACAGCAATTCATTTTTTTTTTTTTTTTTTTTTTTAAAAAAAGCATGTTTATTTGCCTAAAGTCCTTGTCCTGCGTGGTGGAAGATGGATGTATGGATGGATGGATGGATGGATGGATGGATGGAATCTACTAACTGAAGGCAAAATCACAAAATCATCTGAGGGTCGTGACATTTCAAGTCAAAAAGTATCTGTATTTCCTGGGTATCGGATCGATATTAAACCACCCCCCAACCCTACGGCCGTTGATGACCGGTCCAGAGGAGGCCTGGCCCACTGCACTTACTGGAAGATGGTGTTTGTGTCCAAGTCCACGCAGCTCACATCGGGAGGTGGGTCGTACAGGTCAAAGTAGCGGGAGTCCAGTCCCACGATGAAGGGACAGGGGGCGCTCAGCACGTCCGCCAGGGCCAGTGGACATAGAGGGATGTAAGGGCACGACCAGTGGAAGGGGAAAATCATCTGAGGGCGACAGCGGGAGGGCAGGAGGTCACGGAGGAAGGTGAGAGGTCAATCTCACCTCACTCATTGATTGACTGACCAGCAGAGGAGGGACGTTACAAAGCACAAATACTTTGTTACTGTACTTAATTTTGCTGGTATCTGCATAACACCATGATATGATCCAATCACAGTCATTTTAAACAAGCATATCAGTGAGTGCAACTGATCCACCCATGACCGGTGCACAGCAGCCAGAGGTTCAACTCTGGAATCGGCAGAGATGGAACAGTAATGAAGTACAAATACTTAAATAGTTTTTTCAGGTATCTGTACTTTACTTGAATATTTCTGTTTCTGACCACTTTTTACTTTTACTCCATACATGTGTACATAAACATACAGGTACTATCCGAAAAATTAGAATATCAAGTAAAAGTTGTTTTATTTTGGCAATTTAACATAAAAGATGAAACCAACAAATATTATTGAGCCATTACACGCAAATTGACATCTCAAGCAGTTCCTTGTTGGAACTTGTTGTAAGATTTTCAGCTTATTAAAACCACAAACCCACAAACTCAGAAAATTATTATAAAAATATAATTTTTTTTTTTAAGCTGCAAGACCTGATCAGCAAAATCCAAAGAAATAAAAACTTGAAATATATTGATTTGCATATTATTTGTTTATATAATATGTCAAATTCACCTTTTAAGTTGAATTGCAGAAATACAGCAACCTTTTCAGGATATTCTAATTTTCTGGGTAGTACCTGTACGTACCTTCTACTCCTTGCATTGGAAAAACATGCTGGTTATTTGTGCGTTTAAATGATACAAACTCTGTTAAAACTAATTTAGTTATTATTAAAGTTGTTGTTGTTCAAAGTGGAGCAATTTGAAATCTGTCAATGTGTACTTCAATATCAAAACGGATGACATTTTAGAGGGAGATTATTTGAGAGAACCTCGGCTATGGGGTCACGGTTCAGTAAGGTTTTAGGACAGAAAAAATGTAAAATTTTCATTGTATTGTTTTGTGTATTTTTATTTCATTAATAGCAAAAAAACATTTTTACTTTTTCACTGAAAGGTCCAGTGTGTAAAATTTGGCTTGATTTGTGATTTTGTTTTTTCAGAACCTATACCTTCTTATTTTACTTGAGTAAAGGTGTTACATTGGTACTTTTACTTTTACAAGAGTACTTTTTTTCACAAGTATCCATACTTTGACTTTACAGAAAAGAAAGTGAATACTTTTCCCACCTGTGCTGACCAGTTTCCTCGATGTCCCACCACTGATTTGTTTGATCGCAGGATGGAGAGAATAGAAAAGAAAAGAAAAGAAAAGACACTTACAGACACCAGAGCTTCGGTGACGCTGGTCAGCACGGCCGGCCGCAGCGAGTGGACCAGGATCTTGTGCTCAGTCACGGCAAACACCAGCAGCGTGACGGCGTTCTCTGGACCCAGGTTCTGCAGCAGAGTCGAGAAGCTTCCACCGCTGACAAAACAAAACAAAACAAAAAAAATGTGGGAATGATGCTGAGGACCAGACCTGGGCAAAGTACGGCCACATCCGGCCCGCTGTGTGTCCCTGTCCGGCCCCCGTGAGGCCAGTCATAAATTAATCTACCGATCTAACCCTGATCCTGACATTCATCGAGCCTTTTGGCCTCTGACCTCTGGTCAGTTCAATTCAATCCAGTTCTGTCGCAAATTTTTCATATTTCCAAACCAATCACTAATGTATTGTTTCATTAATGGCAAAGAAATTCCACTTTTTACTTAAAGGTCCAGTGTGTCAAATTTGGCCTGATTTATGATTTTGATATTGGTAAAAACTTCATTTCAGTACCTGAACATTCTTAATTTTACTTAAGTAAAGAAGTTGAATCAGTACTTCTACTTTTCTTACTTTTACCAATTTTTATCTCTCCAAATTCACGACCAATGTGTCCAAGACATTTGTCCATCGTTTGAACCTCATTTGTATGGAAGCTGTTGGTACCTGAGCGGCAGAGGAGACGACACCGGCTGGCTCAGCATCAGGCTGTCGTGAGGGGAGAGCTGCAAAAAAGGAACGCGACGGGCGCAACGATCACGTACAAAAACAAGGAACAACATTTTTCCATGACTGTCTGCAGTCGTCCCACCTGCTGTCAACTCACCTGCACCAGGATGCGAGGTCGCTGGGACGACGGGAAGGGGACTTTGTGCATGAAGTGAGAGATGTGCCTGGCAGAGGGAGAGAGGTAGGTGTCAAAGTCACTCCGTCAGTCAGCCAGTCAGTGCACGATGTGCATGATGGAAAAACAAAAGCTGGAAGCGCTACTGTGCTACACAGGCTTCCCACAAAGTTCAGGTGTTTCCAGGTGGAAAAACGTGCAGTGACGCTAGCGCTGCCGTTTCAAAGAGAGGGAAGCTCGTTTTATTGGCCTCAGACATACAATTTGTGAATTTATCTGGATTTATTTGTTGGCCTATGGTGTGTCATTGTGTGCTAGCATGCTAGCTGCCTTGTGTTACCCCCTGCAATCTTGACTACAGTATGAAGGAACAAGCGACTGAGCACGACTACATTTAACTGGAACCCTCTTGCTTCAGAAGTGAAGCAAGAGGGTGATGACTGTAATGTTAATTAACAAAGGTGAGAAGTAACAAAGTACAAATACTTTGTTACTGTACTTATGTAGATTTTCCAAGTATCTGCACTTCACTTTATGGAATATTTCTTTTTCTGACACCTTTTCACTTTGGCTCCATATGTTTGTACACAAATATCTGTACTTTCTACTTCTTACATTGGAAAAACATGCTGGTTAATTTTGTGTTCAAAAGTATTAAAAAGACACAAAATCTGTTAAGTAATTTACTTATTATGTAAATACTCATTATTATGTAGAATATAACATTGGTTATATCCAATAATGGCTCACTAGTCAAAACAATTTGGTTGTGCTGCAGTTGAAAATACATACAGTAGTATTGACAGGAGCAAAGCTATTTCAACTTATCTAGATGCTCATCAAGACCTTTGACCTGTGATCTTCGGCCAGTTCAGTCCAGATTATCCTGTCACTACTTTTTTAATTTTTGCAAAAATGAATATTGTTTCATTAATGGCAACATTTTTTTTTACGCCAGTACATTTCAGAACCTGTACTGTCTTACTTTTACTTGAATAAAGGAGTTCAAACAATTACATTTTTTACACATATATCCATCCTTTTACTTAAGTACAGAATGTGAATACTTTTGCCACCTCAAAAATAAGATTCACCCTATTAGCAGCTGCCACTGCATCCAAACAGTGTGTGTGTGCTGCTGAAAAATCATTTCCTGGTCCTGTTGATATAAAGACACGACGGATAATCTCACACTGACAAAATAAAAGAAAAAAGCAATCAAAGCAAAATAAAGAAAAGAGCTGCAATTGAAAAAGATATTTGGTTCGTACCTTGCTAATAAGTGCTATTTTATTATTATAAACCATCTCTGATTGTTCATAAGTGAATACAGATCTGGTGGTAGTAGAAAATATTGCTACTTCTAAGAACTAACGGGGATCCTTATTAAAGAAACAAATGAATTTAATTGCGAGCAATTTGCGGGATGAAAAATAAAACAAAAGGCCGGCGTGCGCTCACTTCTCAATGGGCTGGGCGTGAGGACCCGAGATGGAGTAGCGGTAGAGGAAGGTGAGGAACTTGCGGAAGGCGTCAAAGAACGGCCAATGCGAGAGCAGACAGATGCACTTGTTGGTGTAGACGGAGCGCTGGATGGCGCTGCTGCTGCTGCTGCTGCTGCTGCTGCTGCTGGTGGTGCTGCTGCTGCTGAGGTGATGGTGAGTGGCGGGGCCGCTCAGGCCCAAGCGGGAGCGCTGCTGATCCGTCAGACACTCCTGAGGGAAGGTCTCGTAGAACTGAATGGCGGCGCCGTAAACCTGAAACACAAGCGATCACATGAACTGAGTGAAGGTTGTACAACCCGCCCACCCCAAGACAGCTGTCTTTTTTTGTCTCCTTCCAAAACGTGTGAAAGGTCCAAAAAAAAAGCAGCAATTTCCGAGAGGAGGCTGGAAACAGAGGGCTAACTGCGTTCTGGACATCTAGAGATGTTTTTTTGGGGGGTTGATGAATCATGGTAGGCTGCTTCACTGGACCCTGAATGAGGCTCAAAGATAACTCGTCTTTTTGCTTTTCAAGCTTTTAACGTGACGTGACACAGCAACACCTAGAACTGTTTGAATAAATGAAAAGAAAATCGCAGAGACACACAGTGCCTGACAGAGTGGGACTGAACATTACAACATAACGACCCTGAACATCAGGACCTCAGCAGGCGGCGTCTTTGAAGCTGCTTCCTGGAAATATGACACCCAACCCCTCCCACCTCCCCATGCCCCATGCCCCATGTGTACAGCTGAAAGCCAACTGGTGTTATTGATCGGTTTGAATGGTTCACCTCAGAAAAAAAAACACTCAGCTGAACCACTAGTGAGTCAACCTGGCAACCCTTTATTTGTTTATTTATTTATTTATGTATTTATTTTCATATTTATATTTATTTTATTCAATTGTAAAACTTTTATTCATTTTCATTTTCATGTAAAAAAAAAAGCGATGTTCCCAGAATCTAGAATGAAAGGGAGCAGAAAGAAGAACAATTTTATTTAATGTAGCCTCCTTCCTTTTTAGTTGCCAATTTGAATTGGTATTTGGTTAATATCATTCATACAACAACAAAAACACCTTTCAAGACAACGTGTACAGCAACGTCTTTCACTATACGTCCTTGACACACTGGCTTTAAAGGTTCTTTTAAATGTAATGTTTGATTTGAATTTTTTTGGTTTCTTTGTTCAGATTGTTCCATAAACTTCCTTTTTACAGAAAGACAACATTTCATTAATTTAGTTGTGAATCTTGGTTTTTTTTTTTGTTTTTTTTAAAGATCTCTGTTCCTTTTCTTTTTTTTATATATATTTTCTGAATGTTGATTGGCAAAGTTTTTTGGGCAGCTGTAAACATAAATAGCAGAATACTTAAAGTTGCAACACGTTTGACCGAGAATATAATACATCCTGCCATCATCATTCTACATAATGGAAGCAGACACGAGCCCTCAATTCAATGTGACACTTTGCACGACGGAAGAACTGGACTGGGGAGCTTCCATGAAGCCGCCAGCCAGGCCGGCCAGTCACATGTTGGAGAGTCGCCACATTTCTCAGACGGGCGGAACTGAAAAAGTGACAGTTTGTGCGTTCAAAACGGCACAGTCGGGCTCCTCTCGACTTTGATAAATATATATATATTTGTGTGTGTGTATATATATATATATATATATATATATATATATATATATATATATATATATATGTATATATATATATATATATATATATATATATATATGTATATATGTATATGTATATATATATATATATATATATATATATATATATATATATGTATGTATGTATGCACATATATACACATATATAAATACACACATGTATATACATATATATTTTTCCCCCTTAAAGAACTTTTTTTTTTTTCATTTTGGACCAAAAGAAGTTACAGGTTGGCCACAGACCTGACTGGACTTGTTGCTGTTGGTTCAGATCCTAACATCAGACAACCATCAGGGTTCAATCAGAGTCTCTGTTCTCTGAGTTTTGCAGAGAAGCCGCTGCAGCCTCACGGCGTCTCCCTGCTGATTTTTTTTCTTTGAAACATCAAACACGCAGATGACATTCAATAAACCAAAGCAGATGCTTCAAAAGCTGATTGCAGATAAAATCTCCAGCGCTATGAAAATGACAGCACATAGGTCCAGTGTTCCTCATTCTTCTTGTTCCATCCTGGACTCTAGTGGAGCAGCTTTGCATGGCCCATTATCCAGAAATGCTGCATGTTTATCCTTCTGTTTGCAGCCTCCTGCTCAAACTGACGCGTCGCTAGGGCCTTGTACGTGTCTTTTTGTGACGTCGCACTCTGACAGCATCACAAACGTAGCACAGCTCAGACTTTCTGGAAAGTGGAGCAAGAAGAAGAAGTGGATGACGGACTTCTCGTGAAGGTGGAGCCGAGTGAGTGAACATTATTGGCAGAAAAAAAAGAAGATTTTTGCATGGTAGAAAAACTTTTTTCTAGGGCCCTGTGTGAAAGACAGCCATTACTGCTCAGAGAGCAAACAATGTTCATGTTAATGCCTCATTCAACTTGAAGTGACTTTATCCACTCAGTGCTAACGCCTCCTCTACCTCCCTCTATCTTCTTAAAATGATACTCATCTGTCCTTTAAATTTGAAGAAAACTTAAATTTCAGTCGCTCGGCCGCTGCTGCAACGGTGGCCTTTAGAACCTAGTTGTGCTCCAGTGTTGCACCCATGGGAGCTCCACTGACGCCAGCTGAGCCAGGAGGGGGGAGCCAGTTAGAACCTTCAGCTGGTGAAAACTCCTCAAACTCAAAACAAGGAGACTTTTTAACGACGCGCACCGCGCAGCAATTAACCACGTCGCGCTCCGTTGTTTCCAGGCGACGGGCCTGCTTCTAAAAGTAGACGTGGAGGTTTGTTTTTTTCTTTTTTGAACCTGACAAAAGCGACATGGCTGACCCACTTTCCCCCTCTGGCATGCGAGGCTGCGAGGCGCTGGGGGTTTTCTCATCTCTCTCTCCTGGATCCCGCTCGTCTGTGGTTACATCAGCTGTGCAAATGGCAGTTAGAGCTGGTGTAACCGTCCCTCTCTCTCTCTCCCTCTCACTGCTGCCGCCGCCCTCGCACGCCCAGATGTCACAGAGGGAAGAAGGAAGGAAGGGGGGAGGAAGAGAGGAAGGGAGGGAGGGACAGAGAGATGGAGGCCGATTCAATCCAGTATCGGTATTGGGTTCCGGTACCGACGTAATTCGCAAAATTTCCTGCAAAATCTTCCGACTCCATGAGCCACGATGTCGCTTTCACATTGTCTGCTGGAGCAACTCCACCAGTGATTCCTGCCTGCTCGCCTGCCAGCTGGCTGCAAAATATGGGACGGAGCTCTGTATCTCAAGGAGACACAGAGTCATGAGACTCTGCCTCATTTAAATCATCATCCTCACCTTTATTTAACCAGGCAGGTCAATTAAGAAAGGATTCTTATTTACAATGAGAGCCTGACAAGTGACAAGGGCCACTTGACGAAAGCGGGGTGGGATAGTTATTATTATTTAATTATTATGAATTAATTATTCATTCATTCATTCATTAATTATTCATTCATTCATTCATTCCACAGGTTGCAGCCAGCTAGCTAGATAGCAGAATTGTGGCTACTAGGCCAGTGGTCGGCTGGAAATCTGGCCCCCCAGAGTCCCTGGGGAGGGGGTGATTCCGTCGGAAGCTCACCTTCTCTCCCGAGGCTCCGGTCAGGACGAAGGTGGAGAACACGGGGAGGGAATACTTGGTGTCGGCCGGCCAGCACTCGATGGTCGCTCCCATGGGGAGGCAGAAGAGCGGCACCGACTCCGGCAGAGGGAAGGACTCATAGTCCTCCTCCGGGTATCTGCTGAACAAACCTGAAAGGCAAGATTTTTTATTTTTTTCCCATTACGATGGATCCATATCTGACCTACTGTATTGAAGTATGGGGGAAAGCCTGGCATTTCTGCTTTTTGTTGTTTCGGCTTTTCGGCACCTGTCACCTGTCCGGTACCTGCACACGCATGTTGCTGACATCCGACCATTTGCTTTTTGAAATATGTTTCCCATTTTACATGATCAGACACCAGAACTTCAGTTCGGTTCTGAGCTCCCAGTGCGTGCGTCCGCTCTCGCAGGCTGATGTCATAACAAAATCACATCTGTTCCTCAGAGTCGGACTTGGACGGACGTTTGTGAGACTTTTTTTTTACAGGCCCCGAACGTGAAAAAAAAACAAGCCTCATCATCCGAAGACTGGCTGGGAAACAGACACCCGTGGTCCATTCACTCACAGTCTGCTGACTTTTCAACACGTGGATTAAGGGGAAAAAACTCAAACCGTCTGAGCCAAAGTGAACAAACTGATTCAACAATGTTATCAGAGAATGGCAATCGGCCTCCAACTGCTGAAGCGCACGTGGACCTATTACGAAATACACGTTGTTGTGGGTTTTTATAAGTGTATTTTTGTTAGAGGGGAGCTCTGGCCTTCAGAGTATTTTATCTTCTCTCTTCTCTCGTTTGGTGTCATCCTCTGAGAGCCCTTTGCTCTGAGGATGCAGGACTGTCGGAAACTGGTAGAGCTTCTAAAAAATACATCAGAAGGTTTAGTTTTTTGGCTCTATTGCTCTTTAACCATCTCCCAACCTCAGGTCAGAGGGGCAGACATCCTCAGTTTATAGTGAGGACAGTGTTTCTCAGACTTTTTTTTTAATGTATGACTGCTTCTTTATTGCATGAATGAAGTGATTCAATATTATTCAAAAATATTCAGCAAACATTAACATGTCTTGTTGATTGCATGTAAAAAGATTTAGCACCAACTAACCTCGATAGATAGGTAGACAGATAGATAGATGGATAGATGGATGCAAAATAGCAGATGAAATTTAAGATTATTTATCTAATGATCTGCCAGCACCTGTATTTATCGGGTCACAGAGGCTTACCTGCTTTGTAGGCGATGGCGTTGGTTTTGGCCACTGACTTCTTGTAGCACAGGTAGACGGAGGACCCCCACTGGAGAAAAAAAAAAGGTGGGTGTGAGATGGAAAGTGTCCAGTAACTAAAGGCATGCTCAGAGATTAAGAGACAGAGAGAGAGACACACGCAAAAAAAAATCATTCTGTTGTACAGAGAAGTGCTCCTTCTGACAGAGCCTTCTTCCCCTCCCTCACCATGCTGCTGTTGATGTTCTTCTCCACCTTGCAGAAGGTGTGCGGCGGCGTCTCGCCCTTGCTGGGGATGATGACGCAGACGTCGGTGACGGCCAGCGTGGTGTGCACCTGGCTCTCCGGGGCCCGGCGGTACGTGATGTAGATGCGCTGGGAGGAGTTGCCGCTGATGTTGGCCGGCCGCCCAGAGGGAGTGGTCTGGATGAGGTGGCAGCCCTGCTTCAGCCGCTCCTTCCACTCGTACAGCACGCTGTTGGTGAGGCGGGGTGGTGGGTGGAGGCAGGGGGTGGCGGAAGGGACAGAGAAATTGACAAAAACCGTCAGCAATTCACTTGTTGTGAATTCACTTGTGATTCCAAGTTGTGAATTTGAGTCCGAACCCCTAAGCCAGGGGTCGGGAACCTCTGGCTCGCGGCCAGATGTGGCTCTTTTGATGACGGCATCTGGCTCACAGAAAAATCTTAGCTGACCTTTCTTAACACAAGTAATGAATAATTCCGCTGATTTTCAAGTAAAACATTACAAAAATCACAGTGTTAAAAATAATCTTCCCAAAAAATTCTTGTGCATTTTATAGGCTACAATATCTTTTTACCGCAAATGTTCAGGGTTGCGCTGCTGGAGCCTATCACATCTGTGCTTCAGTATATGGGAGGGTTCCACACCTCTATTTTTTTTGGATTAAATGTGGTAGCCTACACGAGTCATTGTGAGGTGAAGCAGAACTAGCAAGCTGATTTATACAGCGCAAACCCTTTTGCCGAAGAAGATATATATATTTATTTATTTATTTATTTTTAGCTTTGACAGATAGTTCTGAAGCCCGTGTGGCAATCAGGGTCAATTGATAATAAGGACGCAATTAAAGCAGAAGTGCCACTGTGCTCAAGTTTAGCGCAGGCAGCGTCATTTCTGGACACTGCGTGCACGCCGTGGTTTCGTAATTCGCTCTCATACTTAAATTCTCTGCACAGCAATAAAACAACACTTTGATGCCAGGATAGTTGCCCCCATGCACCGCGGACAAAGACACAGTGGAAAAGGGAGATGAGAGAAGAGGCTCGGAGGTTAGACGTGGAAACGACCACAGTGCTTCCTTCAGACTCCAGTTTGGCGAAAACTCTGTATTTAGTTGTATTAAGAGTTACAAATTAAAAATAATAAATATTGTATGGCTCTCATGGAAATAATTTTTGAAATATTTGATTTTTTTGGCTCTCTTAGCCAAAAAGGTTCCTGGCCCCTGCCCTAAGCCAATAACCCCTATCCCCTTCACCACCTGACCGACTAGCTAATCCAAAACCCCTAACCACCAAACCTTAACTCCTTACCCCCTAACCCTGACCACCTAACCCCTAAACCCCGACCCCCTCACCACTAACCCTAATCCCAACCCAACTCTAACCTAACCCTAATCCCAACCCAACTCTAACCTAACCCTAACCCCTGGATGGATGGCTGTTCAGCAGTGGATGGCTGCTGAATGGATAACAATTATTATTATCATGTATGTGTTTGTAGCAGGGGTGACATGGTGGCGCAGTTGTTAGTGCTCCCGCCTCACAACAAAAAGTTTATGGGTTCAATTCCAAGCCTGGGACCTTTCTGTGTGGAGTGCAAATGGTTGTTTGTCTCTGTGTGGCCCTGTGATGAACTGGCCACTTGTCCAGGGTGTCACCCTGCCTTTGCTCTATGACAGCAGGGAGAGGCTCCAGCAGACCCCCGTGACCCTGAGCTCAGGAAGAAGCGGGTATTGAAAATGAATGGATGGATTTTTTTGTAGCAGAGAAAAAGCCGGATCTCTTTTCTCATAACGCTGGGTTCTAAACTTGAAGCTGACTGATTGCAAGTTTAAGGGATGCCTGTTGGTTAGCCACCAACTCTGATCTAAATTCATAGTTATATGTTGTCGGGTGAATTTTTGATTAAAAAAAAAAAACAATGCAAAGAGCTCAAGAAAATCAGGCCAGCGAGTGAGACAAGAGGGAGGGGAACCACCTTTACTGCAACAGCATCACAATCAGGACGGGCGCAGCACTCTGCGGCAGCCAACAGTAGCTTCCTCTTTAAACGTCCCTCTTTGAGCATCAATTATACACTCATACTCCATTATGGGTTTGAGTGGAACTCAACACACATCTTTGTGGTTGTGCGTGTGAGAGTAGAGGAGAGAATTCAAAGTGGTAGTTTTTTTTCTCCCTCTCTTTTTTTTAAACATCTGTTTTCCCAGCGCTGCTGGAATCCTGCTCTGCTGCATGCAGCAACTTTGAAACATTCAGGATGTTTAAGTGCGCACCAAAAGAATTATTCCAGTTCCGACACTTGAGACAATATTCAGATTTTTATTCCTCCGTTATCCCCATGTGCACGCAGCCGTGCACATTGTTCAGACGACTGCAGCCTGTAGGGAGGAGGTTCGCTCCTTCGTCCTCTCATTCCTCCTCGTCGTTGCCATGTTGATCCAGCTGCGTGACTCTTGTCCAGCTTTTTAAAGCCCATCTTGCAGTGGGAATGCATGAGAATGATCGACACCGACCACATGGAGACTCTTGATAAATGCATAAAATCAAGTCAAAAGCAGGTTTTACTAGTTATTATTATTATTATGATTATTATTATTAGATTTAGGTATTTTAGGTTAGGTATTAGGTTTACATGACAATTTACTAAGTACAATTTGCGTGGAAGAAAGACAGACGGTTACTCTACTTAGATTTTGCACATTTCTAAGGGTGAGGAGAAACCCAGCTTTAGAGGAGTTGACCTGCAGCATTACACAATAACAGACTGGAATTGTAAAAACAATTAATAAATAATGAAACCTGAATGTTTTTGGCAAGAGGCGAAAATTGGTTGAAGTGGATGGATTGCTGCCATTTGAAAAAAAAAAATATAATAAATTTGAAAAAAAAAGGTTTCCTTCAGGCGTGCATGTCCACTGCTGCCAGTCACAGGTTATTATGGTGATTAATCCTTCCACAAGAGCAAGAGCCAGGAGCAATAATAAGCCACTTTAACATGAGTGGGTGAGTGGGCCCAGGACAAATGGACATGAGTGATGACCTGGTCACACAGGACAGCCTCACATCAGTCCAGCCAGCGTGGGGGGTGGGGCGTGGGGGTGGGGTTTGGCCCAGCCGGGGTTACACCCACACACCCAAAACATTTATTTTCTGTGCCTCTAGCTTATAATGTGTAATAATACGTATAATGCATTATAAATCTACTTATAATCCTATAATTAGTTAAAAGCACTCATTAATAGTGATAACGCTTTATACAAAAATGCTAGCACATTACAGAGCGTTGTAAACCGATTTCTAAGGTCAAGTATCAATGAAACTTAAACCAACTATAACAGTCATGGTTACAGATATTAGCACTCATAATGCAATCATAGCACATTACAATGCCTTTTATAAAAGTCAAGTATTATAATGAGTTATATCTGCTGGGGCACTGGCAGATATGTCTGCAGTTCTGCTATTATTATATATATATATATATATATATATATATATATATATATATATATATATATATATATATATATACATATATAATATAAGTAAGTATTGCAATGCTTGACCTTACTCACCCCAAGTCGATGAGCGGCGGCTTGTCGCGGCCCCGCCGGTAGCACAGGAAGATCTGCGGCGCCATCAGGCCGCCGTTGTTGAGGTCGGCCGAGTGGCCCGTCGGCGTCTCCTCCACGCAGGTGTAGCCTGGCGGCACCTCCTCGCCCACCGAGCGGATCACCACCGCCACGTCGGTGATGGGCGCCTTGGGCTTGGCCGTCTTGTGGCAGGCGTCGTCAAAGTGGACCTCCTGCTCCAGGGGTCTGGACGGCTCCGTCAGTCCCGCCACCACAAAGTAGTCGGCTACGCGTGGACCCTTGTCCTCCATCATCGTCATCTCCCATCCCCGCCGGCGGCCTGCACGGCAACAGAGCAGCGGTGAGTGGTCGGCCTCGGCCAGGGGGGGCGGAGTTGATAAATAGTTATTAGAAAATTAGCAGTGACAGAATTAAAAGTTAATCGTGATGAGATTAAATACGAGGCATAACATGCTTATTTTAGTAATCGCATTTTAAACGCAAGCCTTTTGTCCCTTCCGTTCATCCGTAGTGAGGTCCTCAAGCTGTAGGCGGCGCTATGTTTTTGACGCTGCATTCCGATAATATTAGCACATTAACACATTTTGTGCAACTTCACATTGTGCTGATGGTTTCAGCAACCACCTTCAGCAGTGGTCCTCAATAGGTGGCCCGCCAGCCGCTTTGAGGCCCCTGAATGACCGATCCGGCCACAGGTTCTTTTTTTTTACTTTATTTTCTATTGTCACCCCAAATGCCGCCTCGTTTATATGACGCCCTGCACTCACGGCCTCGGCACATGCATACAGACATCGGCTGCACTAGGAATTCGCTCGCACCACCGCCCCCCCGTTAAATGTCTCAATGCATTGGCCAGGACTTGTTTACATGCCAATGATACACAGACCGCTTAGAACGCTGCTGCAAAAAAATAATAATCCAAAATATCAAAAAGGAAGTAATTTCTATGTGTTCCCAATTAAGAAACTCCGGTATGAACTGCTTTACATAAATATGGATATAAAAAAGAAGAATGTGGTGAAGACTGGTGCAGGAGACAACAGGCCTTGGCAGATTAGACTGCTGCACTGTGAACACACTGCCTTCCCTAGAAGCTTCCAGGTGTAGTAAAAAAAAAAAAAAACACTGCTGGCGTCAAGTTATTGGAACAAGTTATTTGAACTTTTGTGGTATTTTGTGTGGGTCTAAAAAAACAACTCAGCACTATTATGAGTTGTTAAATTACAAAGAGCAAAAACCTGATCAAGGAAAGCTTTGTTGTAATACGCAGGGTTGTCAAATGACAGAAGCAAAACGTCAGTTCAAGTGGTCTGGTTTTCAGCACCACCCGTCAACTGGCAGATGTTTGTCCGGATGTGACCTTAAGAAAAGAAATACAGAGAAGGAAAAACAAAATTATCAGGCCACTTCTCAATGACACAGTTAATCTAAAGCTGCATTCCTCCAGAGACAGACTCTTTTCTTTTGTCTGGCACAACTTTGGGGTGAAAATGACCCAGGCACCAATTATAGAGGACATTGTTTCAGTTAGGCACAAAACCAGAGCCCCCCCAAACCCCTCCCCTAAGAATGAAGAATGAATTGGAAGAAAACACATTGGAATGCATCCATCCATGTTGAAAAGCTCCATTCTGAAATCACTGTCAGCTGGTAGGAACATGAGCAGACCAATCTACGATTTCATTTATCAGACGCTTTTATCCAACGCAACAACACAAGCAAGACTTTAGACTGGAGTTCATTTGTTTTCTCAAACATAGAGTCACCACAATCAGCAATTCAATGTCAATATCAACAAAATCGTTCAACATTCAACAGTATTCGATATTCAGCAACATTGTCAATGTCAAGTATTTCCTAGGAGCTTTGAGAGTCTTATATCTTCTGCTTCGTTCTACCCCTGAAGATGGAGAGGAAAAGGGTCGGATTATCAGTGACCTCTGACGACTAAGAGGTAGAGAACACAGCCAGTAGCAGGGTTTTCAACGCCAATAGGAATAAATTAGAAAAGGTTTACCACTCTCTTCAGCTGGTCTTTTTGATGTGTCCATTCAGAAGTGAAATGGAAACGCTTGCAGGTTGCAAGTGTTCTTTTTAAAAATTGCCAAAATATCACTTTAATTTTGAAAAAACAAACAAAAGAAGAAACCCAGCTACTGTTAAACTGCAAAGGATGAAAACCTGGAAGCAGTCGATGTGTCAGCTTTTGAATGAAGGGTGCGAAGAATTTGGGGACCATTTCTCGACTACATTAATGTAAACATTTCTATACATTGCTATACTCACAGGAGCATTTGTATAGATACAAAAAAATACACTGGATTATTTATTTACAGCTTTTTCTAACTTGAAAAAGGGCAAAGTACGGCACTGAAGGCTTGGTCTCTGGGTGTTGAATACACACCCAGAGTTACACTCCAATGTCTCAAGAAGGCGCTTCTTTGTCCCTTTTCCAAGATGGACATAAACAAGATAAATCCAACTACTGTGGGAACTGCACAGACAGAAGTCCATGAGAGTGACCACATGCAGAGGAATGTGAACTTCGCTGGTCGTTCTCCACCAGACAGCCTCACCGCTAACGCCGAGGCCGAGGGGCAGAGGTCATCAAGCAGGGTAAATCAAACTTCACCCTCACCATCTTCTGCTCCTCCGGGTCAAACATCCGCAGATGAAAAACAACTGGAGGTCATCGAGTTCAATGCGGCCAAGTCAAACACATCTCTGCTATAAATCGACCGCTTTTTCGCAGAGGGCAAAGAGACGATCTTTGTATCTGCGACCATAAATTATTTTTTTTTACTTAAATTGAACAGCTGGTGGCTATGACCCAGGGTAATAAGGCCCTTTATTATTGGCAATCAAACTCGTGAGAGAATAAATGTCATTTGAATACACAGCACCTTCTTTTCCTCTGCGATACGTTCATATATTGTGCATGTCCACATTGTGATGACGACACACGGCGCCAAAACAAAGGGCTCCAAATTTATTTAATTTTTTTTTTTGGGGAGGGGTCTCACATATCCAGAATTATCTGACATCCTGGGTTTAGCGGCAGGGTAATCGCTGCTTAATTGGAATCAACGTTTATTTAGCTTAAAGGGAGGCCCCACGAGGAATATCAACAGCTCATTGTGTTTCTTTAGGCTAAAATTGATCTGGACATGATTACTGCGAGCTTGTGCGGCCAGGGCGGTGCCTCTTGGCTTGCAGCATCGTGCTGTAACGTGGATCTATCCCACCACAGACTTTGAATAAATAGGTTATGACAAAGACAGCGGCTCTTCATCATTTTGTAATGTATTTACACTAGGGATGTTAACAATTAATCGATTATCGATTAATTGTCGATTGAGAATTTAATCGATTAAATTAAATTAGTCGCAATCAATTGAACATTTTTACACAGTAGTTAATATCATTATAACAGTGTAGTGGCAGGAAAGAGCAATTCACCTGGAGATACTGTGATGTCAACTTAAAGTCAGAGGATAAATGTTGATGGTGTTTTTACTGTTCTCTAATGTAAAAATTGGTCACATTGGACCCTCAACATTATTTAAGGACTAAATAATGTGTTCTTTATACATTTTTCATTGTGAAATTTAGGTTCTCAGGAAAAATCACAGCTTATCAATTAATAGTTAATCAATCGATGAGGTCAATCAACTAACAATGAATTAATTCATCCATAATTTTCATCCTAATTTACATTTATTTCAATGAAATGAATGAAAAAAATATAAAACATCACGTCAGAGATACATTTTCTCATAATACTATATAATGTAATGTATAATATAAGATATATATTGGGGGCAACAGTGGTTAGCGCTGTTGCCTCACAGCAAGAAGGTTGTGGGTTCAATCCCAGGCCTCTGTTTCCGAGTTCTCCGGATTCCTCCCACAGTCCAAAAACATGCATGTGAGGTGAATAGAAACCTCTAAATTGTCCATAGGTATGTATGTGAGTGTGAATAGCGTGTACCCTATGAACACTGGGATACGCTCCAGCAGACCCCCGCAACCCTGAGTGCTGGAGGAAGTGGGTATAGATTTGGATGGATGGACGGATGGATAATATATTGGCGGTGATCCACTAGTTCATCATGTGATTAACTTGTCATTGGAAGAGGGACCACTGCAGCTATGAGGGCTGCATCCTCATTCGATCCCGATGTTCTAAATCTAAAACAACTTATCTTCTTTCTGAGGAGTCGGCAACAACGCGAGTTCAAGGAGCTGTGTGACGTCATGTGATGTCACTCATGAGCTGGTGAGGCAGCAAAGATTTAGAATGAATGTAGACGCCGCGACCACGGTCTCCTCCAGAACTTCCTGTCCAACACGCTGAGAAGACTCGTAAATGTTCCTGGGGCGCTTATATTGCAACACAACATGAAGCAAAAAGCAACACGGGTCCCAAAAACTGCAGCACAAAGTCCAAGTGGGGTTGGGGTCAGTTTCAAGGTCTCACGTTGGGATTTATTTCATATTTTTCCATATATTCATTTTAGATCTCCATCTCCATCTCCTGAGCAGACTCAGAACTTTCTAGTTCTCTGTTTAACAGCTTGCAGCTACAACGGATGCTTTGCACACAATTTCTGAAAAGCGTAGCAGGCAGAAGGAATGAAGGGATGGACTTTTTCTCATTTCTAAGGAGTTCAGTGCCGGGACACAGAGAGGTTGCTTTTGTTGTTGTTGTTGTTGGAAAACAATGGCAAAAGACACATTATTGCACATTGTAGGACCTTGAAATTGCCACAGGATATTTTGTTTAAAATGCGCTGGAGCTGGGTGGTGGTAAAAAAAAAAGAAAACAACAACTACAACAACAAGAAAAAGACCTGCGAAAGGCACTTACACAACACACACATTCCAGTCGCACTTCTATTTGCATGTGCTCGCAACTCTCAACTCCCAGTAAAGGCCTCAGCCGGCAGGAAGGCTGACGAACTGACACTGGGGATGTTATGTATGCGTGTGTGTGTGTGTGTGTGTGTGTGTGTGTGTGTGTGTGTACTGAAAGCAGCACGGGATCACATTAATCTGTTTCACAGGGACCACGGAAAAAAAAACGCTCCACACATGGTTTCGGACGAGCACATTGCAGCTCGGTCGGTCTTCATTTGAATGGCGCGCACGTGTCCTGAAAAAAAACGCAGCTATAACATGGTGTGCGTAGCCTGTCCTCTGGGGAGGCTCGCACTTAAACTGGGCGTTGACCAGTAAAATCCCCTTCCTCACCGCTCCAACGTGGACCCAGATGGATTCTGCACGCACGCACGGCAAAGCACACACACACACACACACGCACACAAGCCGAGTCCACTCCAAACAAGATGTTGTTGCGTCACAGCGTTGTGTATCTTCAGCATGGCGGCCACAGTCATCCTCGCCACGCTGTAAACGTGCTAAAAATACGGAGCGACTGCACTCAGGAGGGGAGCATCATGGAAGCGTTACATATAGAGAGAGACACTGCACTGACTCCATTGTCCTCAGCCAGCACTCTGCCTGACCTACATTTTAGGAATAAAAAAAAATAAAACCAGCTCTCGGTGGAAGCAGGCTGAGGAACATCTTCTACATTTCACAGTAACTTTCCACTTGGAGCCTCAGGATAAGACTTCCTCCTGATTTGGGGAACAGTCAGTGAGGCTGCGAAGCCCCGACGGCCTCGTCTCTAGACGGCGTCGCATTAATCAGAGCAGCGGGAGGCGACCATCTTTCACGCTGGATCTTCGCTGGACTCCCTCCTTGCAGCTGCACCTGAGAGGCGCGTGACTCATATGGTGCCTAATACTTAAGTATTAAAATAATAATGATGATGATGATGATCATCATCATCACAAAAAACCTTGGTTTTGTCCGATATCACCCCCTATTGACTAGATAGATAGATAGACAGATAGATGTATTTTATTGATCCCAAATTGGGAAACTACACAATGTGTGGGCTACGCCATTTTTTTGTGACGTCCAAATCCTGACTGAACATCGGTATTCACTGTATAGTCCACTTAGTGTATTCCACAATGCATCGTTAAAAGTAGTTTAACCTGGCAATATTTCCCATCATGCATTGCTATCACACTGACCAACAGGTAAAAAAGGCGAGAAGAGCCAAGTGTTATTGTTTTAAATGTGGGAAGACGCTTAGTATAGCATGAAATTGTCAGAAAAGTGCATATATATGTAAATTCATTCATATGTTTAATTATGAAAGTTTTCTTTTTGATTTGGCAAATGAGTCAATCTATATATATTAGATTAGATTTAACTTTCTTGCCATTGCATGTGTTACAAGAACAGAGCAATGAAATGCAGTTAGCATCCAATCAGAAGTGCTTAGCAGTGAATTAAATACATATATTATGTAGAGCATATATATATAGTTGGGTACATGGAACTTCCTGTATAGGGAGGGGGAAACAAATGGGTGATTTGGGGCACCGCCCTTAGCCTCATCTTTTGAGAGGTCTAATCCAAATAGTTTAACTCACTAGCTCCCCTTCTTCTCCTCGCTGAAGTCGAGGACGTGCTCCTCCAGCCTCTTGCAAGCCCCCCTTTTTAAAAAAAAAAAAAAAAAAAAAAAGCCACTGGAGCCGTTCGCACAGTCCCTGCGGCTCTGCGAACAATATTCATGTGCCTCTCTGAATCATTTATGGGACAAGCTCATTTGGCACCAAAAGGCTCTAAGAGGCCGATCTCCCTCAGCTTCTGCCGACTGTTTTGTCTGTGCGGAGCTAAATTTGCCGTTTCACTGCGGAGTTCTGGAAGCAGAGCCGTTCAGTTGCATCACTAGGTGTTTTTACGATGCTTCGCAGCAGGTGCTGGCCGACGATAGCTGCATTTCCATTACAGTTTTTCGCAAAATGTAAAAGCAATATTTCTTAACTTTCGACGAAGTACAATTGCGATTTGGCGCATAAGCCATAATTCTCGGCCGGAGAGAATTAGGAGAATTCTCGTAGGACGTAATTCTTGTAAAATCTCGTGTCATGTTTGCTTCTGTTTGTTTACGTTTGTTTGCTGTCAAGAATGGTTGCTACATTTTTTTCTCTTTGATTACTTGTAAAAAATATTCTGTTTCCTTCTCTGTCCAAACGTAATGCGCATTTTCACTTGGAGTGAACTTGTCACATGACCACGTGCCTCACGTCCGGTGTCAGGTAAATGCGAAAAAAGTGTTTCCATGACACTTTTGCGATATACCTCGACATCGATGCATCTGAAAAACCACTTTGTGAGAGTGTGAAAACCTTTCAGCAATATTTGAGAGGTATTTTGAAATGTAGGTGTTTCCATTACAAGTTTTTATTGCGATATTTAGGTTTTGCGCAATTCTAGGGTTAATGGAAACGCAGCTACTCTGGAGTCGTTACGCAGTTCGGACAGCTGTGTGGGAGCGGAGTGGACTGGACAGACGAGCACCGTGCAAGCTTTTGTGGAATTTTCGGGGGAAAACTGCAGATGCATAGGAGGTGTGAAATTCTTACGGGATACCTGATGTGGACAATTTGACCGATAATTGCAAGCATCAGTTTTCAAAACGGGCGAATCATGATATGATATATTTGTAGAAGTGGGGGGGGAAAAACCATTCATGTAAGAATCACTAATCTTAACCAGGGATGAGGCTGAGCCGATACACTATCGGTATCGGGTTCCAATACCGATACTGGATGTCTGTTTAGGATAATAACATGAGAGCAAACACAGTTCTTGTATCGGGAAAGTATCAGTATCGGCAGGTATCGGGATCCGATTGGAAGTGAAAAAATGTGGACCAGTGTCTCCCTGAGAAGCGGGTCCCAGTTCCAAAGCAACACTGGGAGGACCAGGCCGTGCATCCGATACCCCCCTACACACCCTACCCCGGTCCCCCGTCCCCCACCACTGCTCTGGACTCCAGCTGTGCCGACAGAGCTCAGAGGCCACCGCAGCAGGGCAGACACGTGGAGGGGGTGAGAAGGAATGCGCTGGAGAACATAAACACTGGCCAGTAGGAGGCCTCGCTGGGCCAAGCATCTGCTTCCAGTTAGGCCCCGAGGAGTGGGCGGTACCTTTCTGGCAGCGTCAAGGGCGACCCAGCCTTGGTCAAACAGAAAGACGACCTCTGTGAGAAAATTTTGGACTGTTATTTTTTTTGTTTTGTTTTTTTTGAGCAAAACTGTGATTGTTTAAAGGTGGATCACTTCAAGACTGAACTCAAGCTGCCCCCCAGTATTCCAGTGGCACATGGCTCCGTGTCCGATATCGCCCCCTACTGGATATATAGTCACTATATCGGGGCTACGCTATTTTATCGTGCTGACTGATTCTTGACTGAACATCGGTATTCATTATATAGTCCACTCAATGTGACCCACAATGCATTGCTAGAAGTGGTGTACAACCGATGGTCACTAACCCAGCAATATAGCCCATCATGCATATACCCGCTTCTTCCTGGACTCATGGTGGGGGTCTGCTGGAGCCTCTCCCAGCTGTCATAGGGTGAAGGTAGGGTGACACCCTGGACAAGTGGCCATTTCATCACAGGGCAAATTTTTTTATACATCTATCAATTCATTCATTACCACCTGCTGACGGGGAGTATTAATGATGCAACCACAATGATGTTGTGAATGGTGCCAAGAGTGATGCCTGAGGATTTTTCGTCATTTGGCTGATGAGTCCCTATATGGTTGGCTACATACAGTAGAATTTACTGTATGGTGAGGACAAGTGCGTGATTTCAGACACAGCCCCAGACTGAGACGCATCTTCAAAAAGTTCCCGACACCAGGAAAGACCCACACGCTCTGGTTTCAAAGAAAACTTAATTATACAACAAGAGAAATGTGTTTGTGTTTTCACGCTTGAGTAAAGGTTGCTGACAGACAAATCTGGCAAATCTGGAGGTTCTCAAGATGTTCTAGGTTATTTTTTTCTGCTTTGCCTTCTTAAGTTTTAGAAAAACACTCTCAGAACTTTTGTTCAACGTTTCAAATTGTCAAAGCTGGGGGAGGCAATGAGCTTTGAACGACACAGATAATCTTGGCCTGAAGACATCAATTGAAGGTGAAAATACTCAAGTCAGGGTTGCAGTTTGGCAGCAAGATGACTCAATTTAAATCCTACCTGACATCATTTAGCCCTTTTTTCCATCCATATTTTTCCATTTACATTCAGTTAATTCCTGAAAAACATCAAGCATCAAACAAAAATAGCACAAAACAAGGGATAAAACATGTATGTCCATTCTTTTTTTTTACTCTCCTTCATTGGAAAGAAATGCATTAATGTTCTCAACTAATCAATACATCTTCAGTTAGCATTTTACTCGTATCAAATGTCTTTCTTGTTTATTGTTACCGTGCACTAATTCTGATGCTCATTTATCCTCGGCAGCCATCTGTTGATCCTTCTACGGATTCTCTACGCAAGTGGCCAGCTACACGCTAATCCCTAGCTTAGCTTCAACACTAAACAAGAGCGCGGCACGATGACTCTGCAGGATTTCACGGATGCAGAGCCCTGTGGGAATCGATGCCGTGTCTCCAGGATACCTGATCCCAACACCTCACCCTCCCCCACTGCCCTCCTGATCCTTTAATTGTACAATTGCCAGAGAATCTCGCACAGGACAAAGTGATTCACCCCGTCACTGCATGACGAGGGAAAAGAGCGATAATCCATTAGCCTTGAGAACCCGGTAGACCAAACAGCAGCAGCAGAATGAGACAATTACAGACTGGAGTGGCGCAGCCTGGTTTAGTAAAGCCTACATACAAAGAATGAGTTTTGGGCACTCATGTCTCATGCTCTCAAAAAAATAAATAAAATGTGGCTGTTTACTGCATGAGAATAAAAATCCATCCAAATCGGCGTTCCTACTCTAAAAAGCGTGGATTTGCAGTAAAATGATGCGGTTAAGGCAGCGCCAGCTTTCATTCCTCAGCTCTATACCTTGATTTCAGAAGCATAAGTCGCCCATTGATTTGTCTGGCTCTGCTTAGAATTACATTTTAGCACGTAAACAGCGCTATTTGAGTTTTTTTTGCAGACCACCTCCAAGCAACCTGTTGTACCACTGCCGTGCTTCTCTCATGGTTCAGCCATTCATACCTTCAGCCAAGAGGGCCCGTGCAACCCTCGGAGAGGTCAGTCGATACCGAGGAGTTCACTGACAAAACCCAAAAGTTTATTGACTGACCTGAACACACACACATTGCAGACTGTTACATAATGTCCCCACTGTGAACTGAGAGAGACACGTTGTTCTGTCAGCCGGATCTTCTTTTACCGAGACAATCAGAGGCTCCAGCCCCAGCGTCTCCCAAAAATCAAGGTTGTGCGCTGCTACTCACAAACAGACACAGCCTGCTGTGCTCCCCGCAGACAAAACTGAGCTCGCAGCTAAATAAAAATCTGCGGATGGTATTCCCTGGACAAGTGCAATCCTGTCGTCTGCGTGCCACTCCAAAGCACTCTTTTACTTCTTCGTCTACTTTTTGGATTTACACACATAACGACGGAAACACCACTGGGGCTAAGTTGAAACCGCGTCAGCTAGGCCTCCCCCGCACAACAAATCTTTTTAAGCCATCAAAATTAACGATTTTGTGTAATGATTGAAATCATATGAAAAATAACATACTTTGTCTGGTGTCAATTCCAGGCTGGCAGCAGGGACTGACCTTCAGTCCGGTGTCAGGCTGTGAGGAACCAGGGTTAGCAGTGCTGCCTCAAGTCTTCAATCAGCCAGGAAAAAACACTGTCAGGCTGCCTGTCCTCTTTTCATCTCCTACTCCCCACGCTAAATCCACTTTAAGGGTCTGCATGAGGCCGCAGAGCCAAACCACACACACACACACACACACACACCACCACCACCACCACCATCGCCGCCAAGAGAAGCCCAGAAAATCCCCATCTTAGAGTTGAATGTGTTTTACCACCAGAACTAAAACCTGGTTAAAGCCAAAACAAAGTTGTACTCATCTGTCTCTACTAGTTCAGGGTTCTTCCCATTGCTTCACAATCAAATCTGTTCCACTTTGTCAGCAGGGGGAACAGCCATAGCAATAGAAATCGGCTTGGCGTTTTCCTGTTTTCCTAGACACAGCTGCATCAAGCACGCATATTCACCTAAGCATTGTGACCGCTTGCATTTCCAACTGACTGTTAAACAGAAGTGACAAACATACAAAATCATTTTTTTAAGAAGAGGAAAGTCAGTCAGAGTTGTTTAATTGCAAAGAGCTACTCTGGAGTTAACGATAGCTAACATGCTAGTTTTTTCTACGACTGATCAATACTTTTGTCCTAACTGTTATTTCACCAAAATCTTTCAATTTTACTTGGTTTGGAGTTGTTTTGGGTTGAGTTATAGATTCATTAAATAGAGAATGAAGTTCCAAAAAAAGTGCCCGTCCCGTGTTTATTACACCAAAACATTAGACTGACAAAATCAAACTGCCGGCAGGTCAGACTGGGTTTTCCCAATTTACCAGACCGTAATAGTAGTCAGCAATTGCAGACCATGTTGGCTGGGAGATCATTTTCACTCCACAAACATGGTCAAATGCACCAGAATGAGGCGAAACTGCATCTACATCGCGGACCCCCCCATCAAAAGCTACTAACACCCTTGGCTGTACTATATATTTTATATCGTACTGCAACGTTGTGAAAAAGCCCAACCAGGTCCTGGAGTTGAGAATCAGCATTAGCTGTATATAAATGTGCCAAATCAGCTGCAAGCTTGCAAAATATGTTTGGCTGCATTCTCCCAGTAAAGCAAATAAGTACGGCAAAATAGGCAGCAGCGGCTGTGAGAGGAGCTGTGGCATCACTGTGCAGCAGGATACCTCTCTGGTATGTAAGTAAAGACGAGGCTTGGTTCAAAATGACAGCCTTCTCCCTCTCAACACATGCGGTTTGACCAGACTTGTCTGTGCTTTTGCAGCACCGCGACACGACGCGGGGGGGGGGGGCTGATCCCAGAATGCCGTCACCGCCTTCAGCCCCTGCTGCTAGACAGGAGCTACTTATATCTGCAGCGATGACACACATATGTATAAACTCACTTCATTTTTTTACTGTTTTGTTTTGTTTTGTTCTTTTTACCTCGACGAATTAAAAAGAAAAATAAGTGATTTTCGGGGTGGTGTGTGTGTGTGTGTGTGTGTGTGTGTGGAATGGGTGATTGGGGGGGGGTTTGAGGTGCAAAGAGCGCCAGCCTAAAAATTATTGCACCCCCCACCCACCCACACCCCCGCCCCCATGGAGACGGTGCTGTGCAAGGAATTATTTTTAGCTCGTGCAGGAGGACCCGCACAACAGTGGCTGGACAGTCACCCACCCGGCAGAAAGACAAGCAGCTGAGCGGAGGTTTACAACGGTGTTGTGACGTCACACACGGACACAAATACACGCGCAGGGTGAATTAAAATATCCGCTGACAACCTGTGGCACCGACGTTTCCCACGAAGACAGCCGAAGAGGGTCTTATTTTTTTATTATTATTATTATTATTATTATTATTATTATTATTATCATCATTAATCAGTTTTTCGTGTGTTCGTTTTAACACACAAATTAATGGATGTAATCTCAACAGGGAAGTACGAGCATGAGTATGAGCGCCAGAGCTAGCAAGAAGGCATTTACCTGCCTTGAAATCAGCGGCTGGTCGTCAACAGTCCCGCTAGCGGTCCATCACTGCCTCACTCACCCGCTCCGCTGCACGTCAAGCCCGGGTAGGGTATACTCCCGCACAACCTCCCTCCTCCGCCGGCGCCGCGGGTCTCTCTACCGGCGTCGTTTCATCCCCGCCCGCCGCCGCCGGGGAATCGAGAAGTGCTGCTCGGCTGTTAAGTCCGTCTCTTGTGTCCGTGTCCGTGTCCTCCCTGGGCCGAGCAGCGGTCCTGTCCGGCCTGTCACTCACTCTCTCTCTCTCTCACTTGCTCTCTCACTCACTCACTCACTCACACACTCAGTCCGTGTGCCGCGCGCCGGCTCGTCGCCCCGCCGCCATCTTGCTTGTGATGATGATGGGAAGCCGCCGTGCCCGCGGGGTCGGGCCCGCGCCCTCAACGGCTGCGCGCTTGCTTGCTTGCACGCACGCACGCACACACACACACACACACACACACACACACACACACACACACACACACACACACGGCCGGACGCTGATATCCGACAGGTGTGGCATATATAACGGTGTCCTCCTGTAGACCCCTTAGAGTGCAACGTCATAGAAAATGTGAGCGCGCAGCATGGGGTCAGAAAACCAGTGAACTCTCACGAAGTCCACAACGTTACTTCTAACCTATAAAAGCCAAATGTCTAAGGACCATTTCTCTAGTTTAATTAAATAAAACAAATCAGAAATGTTAATCATTACTTATGTCCTTGTACAGGATTTTTTTTGCACATGCCCAGATGTTACATAGTAATAGGATTCAAGCGATTTGTCGGAACATAGACTTTCACACATTTAGGGGCGAGGTGTATCAATACAAACTTCTGGAGAAGTCCAACCTGAAACTCCTGTCACATAAGAGCACCTTCCTTCTGGTTACATGGCCTACCAAGAGGTTCAGTGAGCTACATGCACTTTCCATGAGTAAGGAGTGTTAAGGTGAAAACCAGAGAATGCACAGGAGTTCCAGTGGTCAAAGCCCATTTTCTTCCCTAAGGTGGTATGTCCACACTATAAATCATGCAATTAAAACAAATTCATGGGAACTACCAAGATTGTGTAGTTCTTCAAACTTTGTGTGCTGTTGTCCCAGAGACTGGAACACACTCAACTGTTCCTGTTTTATACTGTAGAGCAGTTGTGTAAAGCAACGTCCGTCCCACTTGTTGACAAAGCCAATCTCAGATGCTCACTTTAGGCAAGTCTTAGGGGAGCTGCTGTTGGCAACACGAGTGCAGCCATGTCATGAATTGCCCTATGCACCTTTGCCTGTTTTTATAGACTCAGAGTGACATCTACGGCACTTAGTGCACAATCCTCATGTCAACCACAGAACAGGTTGGGAAGGTGTTGGGCTCCTCCGTTCTATGCAACAGTGTTATGAGGGTATGAGTCTTTCAGTGTAAAAAATGTGGTGATGGTCAGAAGTGAAATCAAAATAGATGGTACGTTTTGGCCAACAGTAGATCAATGTGACCAAACAATGACAGCTCAGATGTATTTGTGAGCTTACAGTTTTGTTTTGTTTGTTTTTTTTCGACTGAGAAAGCACATAAATTAGTACTAATCTTAGTGTTTATTGAGTTTTGCTGAGGTTGCTCCTGGAGGCAGGTCGCCTACGCCACATCTGATGCTCTGTAACAGACTGAGCTACACAACATAAGCAGTTTGCTGTCTTTTCATGCAGACACAAAACACGAGCTGCTGCGTCATTCCAAAGGTCCAAAATAAACAGTCTGATGGTTTAACTCCGTAGTACAAGACACACTATTTGGTGAAAGTTCCCATAAAAGTAGTGGCTTAATGTGATAAGAAATAATAGGGACAGCATACCTGTACATTGCCAAGAGCAAATCTTAAATGTCTCTGTCAGCAGGTGTACCGTCTGAATGTCTGTCATTAAATGTTCTGAATTTATGAAGCTTATTGAATAATTTCTATCTTTGCAGCTTTGCAGGTCTCCAAAGTTGCAGTTAATACTTTGATATTGGACGTTCGAGATGCATCTTGAGCTTCTTAGTAGTCGAGCTTTGCAAACGTTCGCTCTTTTGATCTTCTATTCATTGGCCAAGTGCATTGTTAAATTCAGTTCTGATAGTGATCGATCATTTGATCATGAAACATGGTGACGTCGTTTCTCCAGAACGTCTTCTCCGTGGATCACTGTTGCCATCTACTGTCCACTGCATCCAAATACAACTCATCAGCAGTTACTGCAAACAATGTGCGGCTCGATCAGTGTGCAAGTTGCGCAACTGCTCCTCCATATTTGCAGATTTTCCAGGTGTCTCGAGCACTCTGTCGCAGCTACACCACTTTATCCTTCTGATCACAGCGGAGGACAGATGGGGAGATGTCCACCTGTAGATGTGTGCAGCATACTTATTGGTCTAATCTGCGATTAACTCTGTGTGTGTGTGTGTGTGTGTGTGTGTGTGTGTGTGTGTGTGTGTGTGTGTGTGTGTGTGTGTGTGTGTGTGTGTGTGTTACTACTGTTCTGATGATTATCTTACGCTTTATGTTAAGTTGTTTCCAAAAAGCTTCTCTCCCTCTACAGTTGTGCCAAAATAAAGACTGAATTTCGTGTTCAGTACTCTTCCAATTGTTTTCACAGAAGTATATGTATAATTATATAACCACGTGCATTTATTAATCTGAAAATGTATCCCATGACACTTTCCTCGTTTGTTGCAGCAGCTCTGTGGGTTTTTTTTTTCTATCTAGCAATATGACCAAATTCACCATAATGAACAAATGAAAATGTCGCGTTCCAGCGGAGCGAAATTATGTTGACGGTTGCCATGGTGACTCGTAGTGATTCTACCAGTTGCATTAATGTGGGCTAGGGTTACCCTGGGCTTTGTGCCGTCGTGGTGTGTGTCCTTGAACATACTCACAGTTGTTTGAAGTACTTCAAATCAATTGTTTTGGAACCGGATACTAAAGAATTAATAGCAATTCAGGGTTAGTAAACTCAGAGATAAAGATTAGTCTTGGAGTTTGTTTTACCTAGATTACCCTCTGGACTATTGGTAAGGGTGTTGCCTAGTATGTTGATCAAGTCTGGTCGTCCCTTTTAATGTTCACAAAAGAGTACATTAGACAGGTCAGACAGTATTGTGTGATTTGAGTGGAATACGCCACATAATTAGCATTTTTGTTTAGTTCATTATTTGTTTTGATAGTGAGTGGAAATACACAAATTTTGCTCCCATCCTACATTTTCTGCATATTCTATAACAGAGGATCAGAGGTTTACTTCAACAAAAGAGGGGGGAAACATTTATTTATTTATTTATTTGGAAGATGGTGTCTTTTTTATTTTGGGGTTAAAATTATTATTATTATTATTATTATTATTATTATTATTATTATTATTATTATTATTATTATTAACAATGTCTTAAAGAGCAGTAGCAGACTGTCAATTTTATTACCATTACAATCAAGTGTTACGAGCAGCTTCATGTTCTTTTGCCTAAGTAAATGTTTCCTCTTGTATATTCTGAGTTTACACAAATTCTTAACAAGTTTATGAAAATACTCCGAGGTTTGAGGATAACTCCGACCACTTCCTGGTCACGCCATTTCAACGATCTACGGATACTGAGTTTAGACAAATGTCAGGACACTAATAATACAAACTCCAAAGTTTGAGTTAAGCACTACTTTAATAATAATAATAATAATATTGCTTTATTTAATACACATATTTCACATGACCGTTATGATAAAGGTAAGACATTACAAAACTTACTCAACATGTACTGACAACATCGGCCGCCAGAGCTGTCGCAGGGTGCTGACGTAACACGTAAGTATATGTTTTGAAAAGTTGTCGCATCAAAAGCGTCTCTCTGAGGGTGAACGTGGTGATTTTAAGAATGAGCTGTTGGTCAATTCGACCACCAAAACGTTTTTTTAAAAAGCCAAAGTCAAATATTCCTTTTGAACCTCCAACGTCAACGAACGTGAGCTTGGTCGCGCTGGTGCCTCTGGGAAATGTAGTCCGTTCACGCTCACCAAGCAGTACCGTCTCTTCCGTCATCAGACGATCGCGTAAGCTAGCAGGCTAGCTAGCTAGCTCTCTCTCTCTCACACACACGGATGAGCCTGTGGTGTCGTTCTCGTGAGTTCTTTTTTCACGTCTATCCCGCGCGACTTTCCGTGCGACGGTTAGCGCGTCCTTCGTATCACTTTTCATTGTTTTATTCTGCGATTCACTTTCTAGCGTGATACACAGCCGAGTTTTCGCGAGCCAATTCACTTTGCCGTGAGTTGCTTGGGTCAGTGGGATCCTGGTGGAGACTACCTGGTAGCTTCAACTGGCTGTTACTGAGGCAAAGTAGCCAGTCAGCACAAGTTGAACGCGCGGACAAGATGCGAACTGCTTGGCCTGGTGTTGTCTATCATAGCTAGGTTGGTAAACTGGGTGCAAGCCGACTTATGACGCATTTCTCCATTAGTAGGGGTTTTCATTGCATTTTTACTCAACCGGCAACATTTTTGGTTTTGTAGGGATGGCGGAGAGGCGGAGCAGAAATGACGTCGACGTTTCAGAGTACCTGACCCAGAACCCGGAGGTGGCCCAGTGGGTGGAGACCTTCAGGGGCTACTGTGAGACCAACAAGCAGTGGTTGGCCCGGAGAGAGTTCATACTGAGGAACATGGAGAGTTTCCCTACGGTGAAACCCGGAGTTTCCAGCAGTAGCCTGGACCAGCTGCTGTCCCTCTCAATGGTCTGGGCCAACAACGTCTTCTTGGGCTGCAGGTGAGACCGGTTGGCTGGCTGGCTGGCTGGCTGAGCAGTGCTGACCTTCAGACTGAGGTGCAGACAGTGAGTCAACTGAGTCTCCATTCAACATGTGTTTCTCACAGGTACCCGCCGGATGTGATGGCCAAGATCCAGGAGATGTCCGAGGGTATAGTTGTGGAAGCCCCGCCGACCAAAACGACAATGGGTGGAGTGATGGCCAAGGGAAAGAGGGGCGTCACAAACGGTAGATATGCTCAAAACATCTGACCAAGAAGCAGAAACAGTTTCGGTGCTGCACTCACTCTCAAATGGTGCCATTAGTGTTGGAAAATAGCAAAGGCTATGAACCATTTGGCCTCCAATTTAGCCAAAACGCCCCCAAAGACCTTGTCCCATGAGGCAAAAACCGTCCCAAAGTTTTTTTTTATTCTCCAAACGTAAGAAAGAAGGCTGTGCTGTAATGTTGTCATTAGCGAACGTTTCGTTTCAGGAGTCTGAATCTGTTGGCTGAGTGTACTGAACCGAATCACTTCCTGAAATGACTCGTTCGTATTTTATACGATGTTATAAATTTTATAACATCGTTCATTTGAAATCTGCATGTTCAACAACTCACCCATCACGCACTCGCTTGAGTGAACATACTAGCAACAAACCTGCCTACATCATGCACGTTAAGTACATCAGAATAATGCGGAACTGTGCGGAAATACAGCGTCAAAAACACGTCCACTCAGCTGCAGACAGCATCATTCATGGGAAAAGTGTGGAAAGGCTCACTGCAGATAAATATTGAGGCTTTGATGTGAACACTGCAGACATTGTGAAGCGATGCGGGCAACAGAGAATTCATCTCTTACATACATTGAATTCCTTTTCTGTCAGTCCTACAACTCTTTGTTGTTGTTGTCCATCTTTTGTTGAAGGTCTCATTTGTTTCTCTTTACTCTATCCACCTATCTTTATTGAATGTCCTTGTGGCTCTGTGTGTTGATATGCAAGATGCTCAAACCAGTTTCTCCCCCTGCTGGGATTGATAGAGTTGTCTTGGTTTGTTGTGGCCGTGTGCAGAGCGAGCCAGAGGCGGCTGTGACGAGGCGGAGGGCCGAGCGGCCGGGAGGACGGCCGCCCTGAAGTCGGGCCCTCCGGCGCAGGCGCCGGCGCAGCATCAGCCCTTCTTCAACCGCCTGTACAAGGCCGTGGCGTGGAAGCTGGTGTCGGCCGGCGGCCTGGGCCCGAACCTGGACCACTTCGAGGTCCTGCAGAGCTGCGTGGAGTCGTGCAAGGAGACACTGGCGTGCGCCTACGTGCCGCTCAAGGACATCGCGGGCCTCCCGGCCAGCCACACGCAGCGCGAGGGCCACGTGTGCGAGATCCGCTGCCGGACCGTCTACCTGGGGACCGGGTACGGCCGCGACGAGTCGGCCGCCAGAGCCATGGCGTCCAAGGAGGTCCTGAAGGCCTTCCAGGGCCGCAAAGTGACGGTGAGGATCTGCAGGCGGCGCTACCAGGGCGGGGACGTGGACGACCTGGTGCTGCTGGACGAGCAGCCGCGGACTCAGGGATTCGCCCCCGCCCTCAGCTACCCATTCCAGGAGCAGCCGCTGGACACGTCGTAGCGACGCTCCGGGGACCTTTGACTTCCTGCTGCCAAGCCTCTTCAGAGAAGCAGAGTTTCGTGTTGAGAGATAAAAAACAAACAAATAGGATTATGTTTTGTGCACGTGCGTGCGATTTTAGTCAACACCTTCGACTGTACTGTCCCGTGGGTGGGCGGGGAGAACTCCCACCCACCCACGACACACCTCCCTGCTTCTCTCCATCAAAGGGATAGTTCACCCCTAAACTGAAAATGTCATCCATTTACTTCTTGCGACGGTGTCAGCGGAGGCTCTGGTGGCTCTTTTGTGATCTGCAGCAGCATCCTGGAGTTTCACGGACGCGTTGATAGTTTTTGTTTTTTTCACAGTTGTTGTTTGCTGTCCGTGGACTTTTCCTCACCCAGTGAGTTGGTTGTGAGTGTGTCAGTGTCCCTGATCCACTGCAGGGTTCTTCTGGAAACAGATCCATATGACTGAAATATTATCTTTGGTCACCTGCGCCGTTCTGATTCTCTTCATTTTTGTATCGTTTGCTTTTGCTGTGTTTGGGTGTTTTATTTTTTTTATTTGGAGATTTCAGTGAAGTTCATGCTGACTTGCATTTTCACCTTGTTAACTCCCAGCAGTGAGCAGCTGCTTCAACCGTTTTCTCCTCTTAAAACAGGAAGTGATCATGTTGCACACCCTGTATCCCGTACATGTGCCAAGACTTCTTTGGTTTGTTCTTGATGTAGAACAGGAACTTATTTTAGTTTCAGGTTGGACAAATATTCAATTGAGTTGCTATAAAGAAGGTTCCTCTGATCTCAGATGGTTACAATGCTGCTCTGCTGTGGAAACATAGAAAACCTTTCTTCGATTTTTTTCCCTTTTGGCTTAAAGTTCAACAGGAAGTGAGGCACCATTTCGTGCTACTTCACTTCATGTTTACGCCCGCCTGTGTTTCTCGATATTTTCAATTAAACTTTGTTTAAACCTGAATGAGTGGCGCCTTTTGCAATCCGCCAAATGATTCGACAAAGATGCGACGTCGCCACGCTGTCAAAAAGAAGGAAAAGAACAGAAATAAGACAACGTTGTAGTCTAGTGCTGAATGTCAAGGTGGCTTTATTGTCAATTCTGCAATGTGTGTAGCATGTAGATGATTGAAACTGTGTTGCTCATGGGCCCATGGTGCTGCACTGAACATTTAGTATAAAGATATAAGTGAAATTGTACCACCTGAAGAGTGATTCTCTTCCATCTCTAACATGATGCCACATGACCAAATACAGCTCACTGTTTTCTGTTGCTGCAGGTGTGAAAAGTGAGATATTACAAAATGTAAATGAGCTATCGATCGTGTGATTTTCTGCATCTTTTAAATAAAGGTAGCCACTTTAATGTATGTATACATATAAATATACACTGCTCAAAAATATTGGGAACACTAAATTAATACATCCTAGATATCAATTAAGGACATGTTCCAGTTGAATATCTTTATTAATCACACAGTGGAATGTGTTGAGAACAAAATAACGAAAATGATCAATGCAAAATTAAATTATTATCCCATGGGGGTCTGGGTTTGGAATCCCACTCTAAAAGTGCAAACTCAGAATACAGGCTGATCCAACTTCAGTGGAAATTCCTCAGGACAAATCAAAATGAGGCTCAGTAGTGCGTGCGGCCTCCCTACCTGCCTGGCCATGCTCCTGATGAGACGGCCAGTTGTCTCCTGAGGGAACCCCCTACCAGACCTGGACTAACACATCAGCTCCTGGACAGTCTGGTGCACTGTAGCATTGGTGTATGGAACGAGACGTGATGTCCCAGATGTGCTCAATTGGATTCAGGTCTGGGGAACATGCAGGCCAGTCCATAGCATTAATGTCTTCATCATGCAGGAACTGTTGACACACTTCAGCCACATGAGGCCTGGCATTGTCATGCATCAGAAGGAACCCAGGGCCCCCTGCACCAGCATGTGGCCTCACAATGGATCTGAGGATCTCATCCTGGTACCTAACGGCAGTCAAGGTACCTCTGGCTAGCACAAGGAGAGCTGTGCAACCTTCCAAAGAAATGCCTCCCCAAACCATTACTGACCCACCACCAAACCGGTCATGCTGGATGATGTTGCAGGCAGCGCAACGTTCTCCAAGGCATCTCCAGACTCTCACCTTGTCCACATCTGCTCAGTGTGAACCTGCTCTCATCCTTGAAGAGCAAAGGGCGCCAATGGCAAATTTGCCAGTCTTAATGTTCTCTGGCAAATGTCAATCGTGCTGCACGGTGTTGGGTTGCAAGCACAGGCCCCACTTATGGAGGTCGGGCCTCATGGAGTCTGTTCCTGACCGTTTGGGCAGAAACATGCACATTAGTGGCCTGCTGAAGCTCATTTTGCAGGGCTCTGCCAGTGCTACTCCTTGTACAAAGAAGGAGGTAGCGGTCGGGTGGGTTGTTACCCTCCTACGGCCCCCTCCACGACTCCTGCTATCTCCTCCGTTCTCTGGACACTGTGCTGGGAGACACAGCAAACCTTCTTGCTACAGCTCGCATTGATGTGCCATCTTGGATGAGCAGCACTACCTAAGCGACTTCAGCGGGTGGTAGACACCACCTCATGGTACCTCCAGGGGTGGGACACTGACAAAATCCAAATGTGACCAAAATATCGGCCAGAGAGGATGAGTGCAGAGAAATGGCCTGTGGACGCCACCTGTAGAACCATTCCTTTATAGGGGTTGTCTTAGTAATTGCCTCTCCTTTCCTGCCTGTTCCATTTGCACAACAGCAGGTGTAATGGATTGACAATCAGCATTGCTTCCTAACTGGGCTGGCTGATTTCGCAGAAGTGTGATTGACTTGGAGTTGGATTGTGTCGTTTTGGTGTCCCCTTTATTTTTTGAGCAGTCTACATATATAAATAAGAACATGAAAATTACATGGTGATCACCTAAACACACACCACCATGGCATGACAACAGAATGGTGTAACCTGGCAAAAGGTCAAATGCTGTCAACAGATTCAGCCAGCGTGATGTCGCCACCTGGAGGTGACTTGTGGACTGAGCAAAACCTGTACGTTACTTTGCAAAACTTCTGCCTCTCATTAGCTCTAATTGGCCCATTTTGGTGACCCTGCTGCTCGTTAGAGATGCCCCCTTCAGGTGACGCGGTTGACCCACCTCCGCGCACAGCCGACACATTTGACACAGCTGACATCGAGACGCTGAAATCAGCAACATTCTCCCGCAGACAGGATTGTTTCTGGCCTTCATTAGACTGCGGTCTGCTGCTGCTGCTGCTGCTGGTGGCTGAGAGCAACCTTTTCTCCACTACAACTAAGGGAGTCGCAAGGCCTCAAGTCTACTTTTACTTGTTTAAATGCAGTACAAGAACTTCCACAACCGAGCAAAATAACAAGCTGAGTCTTGCTGCAGCAGTTCTCCCGTGTGACCACTAGAGGTCAACTGGGTCTGTCATGTTCTCCGGTTCTCCCCCGTGTATGATACCGGAAAGTGCTGCAGCACTTCCTTTCCCAGAATCTTATGAAACATAAGATTTGTGGTCGGAGTGCCATGAGTCTTTGGCATTTGACATTTTACACATTTTTATTGCTGTAATTACTGTACAATTATTATGTACATTTTTCCTGATTCTGATTCCGAATTCTGATTCTTTGGCATTGAAGGTCCCATAATATGCAAAATATCTATTCCCCAATGTTTCCTACTAATAATCAGTGTTCCTGTCCTGCCAGTAAACACCCCAGAAATGATGAATGAATGTCCACACTTGCCCCACTCTTCACAACCCCTTGTGATGTCACAGAGGGTACAGATATTGCTCTCTCTCTCTCCCTCTGTCTCTCTTGGGTGTAGTGACCACACCCACCACCCATATGTTGGCTCCTCACTCTGAGACCTTGTTTGTGTTTCCTTCCAATCTGGAGAGTCCAAACAGAGCATCAATTTTATTAGTGGACTGCAAACAGAGGGCTAAATCTGCTGATTCTTGCACAATCAAATAAGATTTCAGGACGGTTCGTGTTACTTGATTCAATACTGGAGCTGTGGGGCGGAAACAAAGCTATGATGGGGTCCCTCATAGTTGGACCTTTACTTTGTTCTTTAATTCTGTTGGTTGTTTGCTTTTGGTTTCCACGGCAACACTGTCTCATCGGCAGGTGTCACAGCCACAGCTACCAACCTCTCACTCACAAATTTGTACTGGGAGCAATCACTAAATCTGACTTCAACTATTTTTTTTGCCAGTGAGATATGTTACCTCCCTCCCCCACTCCCCCCACGATAAAATAGATAAATAAATAAATAGAATAAAGACATGCGGGCTATGTAACAATTGGCCGCACCGACCCAGCAGGCTGTGATTGAGAAAGAAGACTCGGCCACTCTGCTGCTCTACAAAACAAGATGAGACTCTGAGTTTATTGTCTTGAGTCATGAGTCACAGGCACAGACATTCATGTGAAACACAGCAGGTCAAGTTCAGGAACATGTGGGGTCAAAGGTCAGACCAGTTGAAGAGCTTCTGTGCCGCTGGTTCTCCTCACTCCTCTCTCTCTCTCTCTCTACCTCCCTGTGTATGTTACTGTAAGCTTCTTAACGTAAATACAGAAATGCATTGCTGCCATTCTAAAAGAAATTGCTCAGTATCACACAATTACTTGTTTTTTATTGATGTCATTTTCACAAATCTTGTGAAAATGATATCTTGCTGAACAGTGTTGTTGGGATTACGCCATAAAAAGTAATCCAACTGCTGATTACTCCTTTAAAAAGTAATCTAATTACTTTTTAACTACTTTGTTTCGTAAGTAATCAATTACTAATTACTGACATATATTCTTTCAACCAAACGAGATGAACTTTGTATTTCCAGCAATTGCTGTTTTTTGTTTTGACGGTTTTTTCGGTTGTTTTTCTAAATTTTGTGGATAATAAGACATTTTATCTTGCAAAATATTTCATAAAAAGTAATGTAATCGTATTTTGATAAAGTAATTATGATGTAAACACCATTTTGCCAGAGTAATCCTGTTACATTACTCTGTTACTAAAAGTAGTTTAATTACAGCAGTGGAAATATAATAGAATAGGATCCTGAATATATGCTATTTTCAATCCCAGAAACTTTGACAGTGGCGACTCCACACTTTGAGCCATAGTCACCCAGTGGGACACTTTCCAGTTCAGTTGGAAATGCACAAATGACGGTCTAGTTTTTTTGATTGCCTCGTTGCTTTCTTTAATTCAGTATCAAAAATTTTTTGAAAATAGATCACATAAAACATAGAAAACATCCAGGTTTGGCATTTTGGGTTGGTAATAGATATTGAAATAGATATTGAAAAAAAACCAAGTTATTTCTTCTTTTTTTTTGTTCTTTTATTTATTTATTTTTTACTTTAGTTTTAATGTGAAAAATGAATCAACAAATGACACATGCATTCTCAGCGTTCACCTGTTGGACTGAAGGACACACCGAGCTCCTTCAGGAGGCGCTGCTGCTGCTGCTGCCGCCGCCGCCACCGCTGGATGTGGCTCGGTGCGTCCCTCAGAGGTTTCTCCTCTGTTGGTGCCGTTTGTCACCTGCTCTCAGTCTCCATCCATCAGCGTCTCAGTCAGCCTCCCAGCCTCCTGCTGCATCCTTCATTCCCAACCCCTCCCTGTCAAAGGAACCCACTCAGAAGAAGCCATAAAGCTCCTGGCTGCTGTCTTGGTCATGCAGCTCCAGGCTCCACATGTGCACCTGTACCTCTGAGATATTGAAGAAAACTCTGACAAATCAGAGGCCTTGCTTGTTGTTGACCAACAAGCATGTTGACCATTCATTTTGCATGTCATGCACTTTGATATTTCTAATTATTGATCTGTACACAGAGGTTGCTGTGTTAATACTGTCATTTACGTATGTTTGTATGTCTGCTCAGCGTTTTACTGTGAATGAAATTAAAGCCAATTTGTACCTGTAACGTTTTAAATTCCGTCTCCAGGGACAAATAAAGTATTTTTGAATTGAACAACACTGTCTGGGAAAGAAAGTGCTGCAGCACTTCCTTTCCCAGAATCTTATGAAACATAAGATTTGTGGTCGGAGTGCCATGAGTCTTTGGCATTTGACATTTTACACATTTTTATTGCTGTAATTACTGTACAATTATTATGTACATTTTTCCTGATTCTGATTCCGAATTCTGATTCTTTGGCATTGAAGGTCCCATAATATGCAAAATATCTATTCCCCAATGTTTCCTACTAATAATCAGTGTTCCTGTCCTGCCAGTAAACACCCCAGAAATGATGAATGAATGTCCACACTTGCCCCACTCTTCACAACCCCTTGTGATGTCACAGAGGGTACAGATATTGCTCTCTCTCTCTCCCTCTGTCTCTCTTGGGTGTAGTGACCACACCCACCACCCATATGTTGGCTCCTCACTCTGAGACCTTGTTTGTGTTTCCTTCCAATCTGGAGAGTCCAAACAGAGCATCAATTTTAGTAGTGGACTGCAAACAGAGGGCTAAATCTGCTGATTCTTGCACAATCAAATAAGATTTCAGGACGGTTCGTGTTACTTGATTCAATACTGGAGCTGTGGGGCGGAAACAAAGCTATGATGGGGTCCCTCATAGTTGGACCTTTACTTTGTTCTTTAATTCTGTTGGTTGTTTACTTTTGGTTTCCACGGCAACACTGTCTCATCGGCAGGTGTCACAGCCACAGCTACCAACCTCTCACTCACAAATTTGTACTGGGAGCAACCACTAAATCTGACTTCAACTATTTTTTTTGCCAGTGAGATATGTTACCTCCCTCCCCCACTCCCCCCACGATAAAATAGATAAATAAATAAATAGAATAAAGACATGCGGGCTATGTAACAATTGGCCGCACTGACCCAGCAGGCTGTGATTGAGAAAGAAGACTCGGCCACTCTGCTGCTCTACAAAACAAGATGAGACTCTGAGTTTATTGTCTTGAGTCATGAGTCACAGGCACAGACATTCATGTGAAACACAGCAGGTCAAGTTCAGGAACATGTGGGGTCAAAGGTCAGACCAGTTGAAGAGCTTCTGTGCCGCTGGTTCTCCCTCCCTCTCTCTCTCTCTCTCTACCTCCCTGTGTATGTTACTGTAAGCTTCTTAACATAAATACAGAAATGCATTGCTGCCATTCTAAAAGAAATTGCTCAGTATCACACAATTACTTGTTTTTGCGATGTAATTTTCACAAATCTTGTGAAAATGATATCTTGCGAACAGTGTTGTTGGGATTACTCCATAAAAGTAATCCAACTGCTGATTACTCCTTTAAAAAGTAATCTAATTACTTTTTTAACTACTTTGTTTCGTAAGTAATCAATTAATAATTACTTACATATATTCTTTCATTTAGACGAGATGAACTTTGTATTTCCAGCAATTGCTGTTTTTTCTTTTGACGGTTTTTTTCGGTTGTTTTTCTAAATTTTGTGGATAATAAGACATTTTTATCTTGCAAAATATTTCATAAAAGTAATGTAATCGTAATTTGATAAAGTAATTATGATGTAAACACCATTTTTGCCAGAGTAATCCTGTTACATTACTCTGTTACTAAAAGTAGTTTAATTACAGCAGTGGATTACTTAGTAATAGAATAGGATCCTGAATATATGCTACTTCTCGAACTCAGAGAAACTTTGACAGTGGCGACTCCACACTTTGAGCCATGGCGAAGTAGCAGGAGCCCAGTGGGACACATTCCAGTTCAGTTGGAAACGTACGAAAAGACGGTCTAGTTCAGTGTCTTTGATTGCCTCGTTTCATTTCGTTTTAATTCAGTATCATGAAATAATGTGAAAATGATCACATAAAACATAGAACTTTACATGATTCTGAGCCCCCCCAGTATGGCAGCAATACACATCCATACAAACTAGATGTGAATATAAGGGAATGAACCGTAAAGCATCATCTGAACAGTGAGCTTGACTTGACTTTTGCCCTTCTTTTTTGAATGAAAAGCGGGACGTGGGACGGTGGCACCGGTGACGGGTTCTCCTGCTGCCGCTACTTCCACCATAACCCACCAGGCTTCCGGGGCTCATAAGCACTTCAGCAGGTAAAAGTTGCAGAAAGCTCCACGGGGACAGTCGCACAGCTTGCCGATCCGCGCGCCCTTCCGCACGGCACACTGCTCGCCTACGTCACACTGGGACAGGGGACAGAAACAGGTTGGTTGGTCTGTGTCTGACCTTCGGGCTGCACAAGGTCACAGGTGCATCGCGCAGTCAGGACGCGGTGGACCTACCGTGGGCACTTGGCCGAACTTCTTTTCCCACAGCGGCAGCCGCTTGGCCTGCAGCTTCTCCAGGACCTCCTGCAGGGCCCCGAGCTACAAGGGTTTTTTTGGGTGAAAGAAAAAACAAAACAAAAAACAAACATGCATTCAACTTTTAGACAAGTGTCTCAAAAATTTCTGCATCAAGCAACAACAACAAAAAAAACAACAACCAAAAAACACATTTTGTTGAAATTGGAAATACGACACAGGAAATCCACATTTTAAAGTCAATGACTTCCATTTTTTGTACATATGTAAAATAGTTAAAAGTTCAATTTCTTGATTTCAATTGCCTTGTTTGTGTCATTTCAGAGTTCCTATATCATTATAAACTTGAAAAAAATCAAATCTGCTTTTGTTCTTCTTCCCTTTGCACTATTTTGCAGATCATAACCACACAATGAAGATCAATAACTACCAGAAACTGAAATTGAGGTTATCCTGAAAAAAAGGGGCTGAAACACTCACTCACTGCACAGTTTTTTAAATTCTACAGCCATAAAATGTCCAGGGTTTAAGAATACAGCAACTTGCAGAAGATCTTAAATTTGGAGATTTCTGAACGGAGTTGGTGGTCATTGTAATAAAAACCATTATTAATGCAACGTATAATTCATTTTGAAGGGTGATATTATATCTAAATGCAAAAAAAAAAAACACACAACAAAAAAAAAAAAAAAAATGGCTGCTGCAGTGGAGTTCAGTCTCACCAGCTGCTTCTCGCTGGTCAAGTTCGGCCGCTTCGGGTAGAAGTCCCGCAGGGCTCTGGGTGTGAGCTCCTCCTCGGACTGCTCGTCCAGCAACTGCGCTCCGGCGGCGCTGGAGAGCAGCAGTAGCAGCAGCAGCATCAGCAGCGGCGGCGGCGGCGGCGGGCAGAGCGGCGCCGCGCTCGGCATCCTGGAGCGGCTGTGCGCGGGGGGTTCGGTGCGCGGCATCGTCAGAGGCTCAAGTGGGCGCTGCGACCGCACCGACACCTTTTTATGTGGCTGCCACCATCTGTCCGCTCGCTCCCTCGCTCCACCTCGGCACTTTCTCCTCCTCCTTCCCCCTTGTAATGTCATGCGTAACAGCTGCCTGCCGGCGGTGAGTCATCGCGTAAAAGTTGCTGGGCAAAACAGCAAAGCCTTAAAATAAGAAATAAATAATAAATAGATAAAATTTTACAGGACCCCGGGGTGCCGTTTCAGTCAGGAAGACATGATAATTCCAGTGAGCTTGCACTTGAATTTGTCTCCGAGTGGCATCAGAACATCCATGTGCGTTACTTCATTGGTCAGTGTACTCTAAAGAGTCAGATTTTAGGTCTTGGAAGTGGGAGGCACAGTTTTCCTTCGTGACGATTCGTTTTTGACCTGTTTTACTTACTGTATCTACAAATATGCCTCCTCTGGTCAAAGTATCACATGAGTCGTACCCTTGGACCAGATCACTTCAAATTCAACCTATTGTACTGTACTGCTGGTGCTTACGTTTACTCCTGAATGGTCAGCCTGTCCGTTTTTTTGTGTTGTGTGTTTGTCTATTGCCTAAAAAATATTAATTGTAATAAGTGGCAGCAGCAAACTGAACGCCTTCTTCGTCTCTTTCTTTGTGTTCCCTTCGAGAGCCAAATTTAGACTTCTGATATGGCCTTATTGCTATTGTTATTACTATATATATTACTACTATATATTGCTACTTTACTATTGATACTAATCTTGTCGTTATTGTTGCTATTTACTTTATGTAATGGGCTAGAGAGACTCTTATATGTAAATGAATCATTCTAACAGTAGCAAAACCAAACTACTTTTATTTCGCAGTAACTGTACACTAAGTCAAACATATTAATGGGTTACGGATTGATTCAGTGCTATTAGAGTCATTTCAATAAAAAGCTAAATATGGAGGGGCTTCAATTAGGCTGTTGCCAATAAGCCTTGGCACATTTTACACACTGCAGCTTTAAAAATGAGTCAGTCACTTTTGTCAGCAGGAAGAAAAACATCCAGTGGTGGTGTTAGTCATCGTCGTCTTTAAGACTAGTCTGACTTTTCGTTCCCTCCAGAATCCGTGACACAAAATGAAAGGAAAGGCCACTGTTTAAATTTCAGTGTTGTCACAGTTCCTCCAAAGGTTCGTGTCTCTGAGTTCTGGCAGTCAGGACGACAACATCGCACAACAACCCACAGCGGCGGGCAGACAGGAAGCAGAATTTAAAGCGGCTTTATGGGACGACTGGGACAATATTAACCGCAGTCTTGAGGAAGACGTTTTGGACTTCATAATTAAAACATTAAGGCTGTCATTAACAATGCGTCAATCGTGATGAGATTAAATTAGAGGTATAACGCTCTAAGTTTTGATCAATTGCAAGCATTTTGTCCCTTTCATTCCCCATAGTCAGCTCCCCAAGCTGTAGCTTTTCAACACTGCACTCTGCTAACCTTAGCTGTGTGTATTTGTCCAATTTATACTGCAGTTATGGTTTAAGCCAGGCATGGGAAAACAATGGCCCGAGGACCATATGCGGCCCATTAATGTTTTTAATCCGTCCCGCCTAACTTGAAGAAATTATATTAATAGTAAGCAGGTAATAAAACAGCTGCATTCCATCGTTTTTTTCAATGTTTTAAGAGTCATTTCAATAAAGAGTTTTGTTGTCAGGCTTTATTCATTTTCACTAGACATTAAAGCACATGTTTTCCAAATATCCTATGATATTTGTTTTTTTCCTATGAGTTGGGTCACCAAAGCACTCCATCCATCTGCTTCTGCTCCGCCCCCTCTGTCATATTCTAGAGCCCATTTTGACTTTCACTATTGTTTTTGGAGCCGTTAGCATATGGTTGATGATTCAGCTTTGGACGGAAATGCAATCTTCCTTGTGGTTTGTTTGTGTTTAGAATTAAAAATTAAAGTGTTCTTAACACACTCGGACATGTTTGTTTTGTATTTGTGACAGCGGGTCATGTGTTGTTTCATTCAACCATTTATTTTAATTCATGTCCAAATGGAGATGACAAATGGTACTTTATTCTTTTTTTCATTTTAGTTGTGTTGTTGAAATGTGATAGGTGGATCTAGATGCACTGTTTTGAAAGAAATAACGAGACAAAAGATCTCGTTATTTCTTTTGTCTCGTTATTCCTAATCCTTTCTCTGTGTTGCATTTGTTTCCCAATTAAGATACTCTGGTAAGGAAAAAACAGAGTTTAAAACAGAAAAATCAAACCGTGATTAATTGTGGTTAACTATAAGCCACATGGTTAACTTGGAAATTTCCCCACTGTGGAACTAATAAAGGAAATCTTATCTTATAAAAAGTCTGAGATTAATCTCAATTTAAAAAAAAATAATTAATTGTTTGACAGCCTATAAAGCAATTTGGTTATGACAGGCTGTGCTATAGTCTAAGCCCCTCCCACTTCTTGTTAGCAAACTGGAATCAATATTAAAGAGCGTTTTTTCCTGGCCAAAGGTGGTTTCTGTATTTAAAGGTCGCTCTTTCACACTCATGTCTCATTTTCCCTTCTTGTCCCTGTTTCTAATTAGTCATTTAGTGACTTGACCGCTGGCTGGGCTGTCTCCAATCAGATTAGCCTTGATGAGCGATTGTTTCCGTCTCTACAATCAGCCCTCAAGAGAGACGCCCGGGTTCCTCCTCCACCTCATCCATTCCAGGAACACTGACTGTGACGGCGTGAAAACCCTCATCAGGAACAATTCATTTAAATCTCGTTAGCATTCCAGCCTTATGACCCACAAGGAGAAAATAAATGTGCAGTTCGTCCATCATCGCCGTGGCTGCGTGATCACCTGATCACCGGCGTTGTTCATCAAGAGCCAAAGGGGAAACGAAGGTCTCAGTCAGTCAAGGTCATTAAATGAGATCAAGGAATTTTATTTTCTCTTTTTCAGTTATAATGCTGGCCTTTCATCTGACAATCAGGACATTTTTATTGCATTCACCTCATTTTTTTAATCCCACTAAATTAGAATTGTTTTATAATTCTATTTGCCAGCAGGAACTATTAAGCGCTAGTCTATTTCTGCTGCAGCTCTGCTCATATCTCCCCGTTTCTTTTCTCGCCTTTTGTTTCCTCCAGACAAATAGCCGCCCACACCTTTGCCGGTATTTCAAAGCCGTTCTTTCTTCTCTCTCTCTCTATGACGTCGTGTTATCCAGTTTCTCCTGCATCACTGAAATGCCTGTGCAGAGGCATTCCAGTGAGCTCCACCTGACGGCCGCCGCTGTTCAAAAGACGCAGCTGCAGCATCGCGCAGCAGAGGAAGGAGATCAGAGCAGCCCATGTAATTAGAGCTAAAGCCAGTGAGCGATGACTCCGCCCCCTCGGCCTAACGGGCCACAGGTGGCTCCACTGATAGCTGCACGACCACAGGTAACGGAGGGCTAACGAGCAGAGGGTCGAATGTCTCTTTGGTCTCAGGAAGTTTTCTGAATTTCTGGTGGACTCAACCTTGAGGACCATGTTTAATTGTTCCTTTATAGAATCTGTGATTACCTTCTCTTTTATCGGAGGTGGCAAGAGTGTTCACATTCTGTAATTAAGTTAATGTAAGGAGTAGAAAGTACAGATATTTGTGTACAAAAGTAGGGTGTGAAAGTAAAACGTCAGAAAAAGAAATACTCATACTCATACAGTGATACCTGAAAAATCTGCTTAAGTACAGTATGAAAGTATTTGCACTTTGGGACTTCCCACCTTCCCACCTCTGTCTTTTATACGCTGTTGTGTCAAATCATAAACAACAATCAGTCACAAAACCCCCACTCATGCAGGGGGCGCACACAAGGCTGCAAAGATCAGCGGAACCTGTAAAATCCCAACAGCTCCTGATCAGTTGAGAAGATGCAACTGGTAGGATAAAAAGACTCTGTGTCTTTCTTTCTGCAAAGAAGTACATTATACATTGTGTAATGGAGTTGAGTTTAAGTTTATGAGCCCTATTTAAAACTGTAATGTAAACTTAGAGAAAAATATTTATGGTATTTTTTTAAATGCAAATATAACTATGATTTCAAATTACTAATGAAGGTCAACACAATGGTACAACAGTTAGCGCTGTCGCCTCACAGCAAGAAGGTTGTGGGTTCGATTCCAGGCCTGGGACCTTTCTGTGTGGAGTTTGTATGTTCTGCGTCCGTGTGGGTTTTCTCCGGGTTCTCCGGCTTCCTCCCACAGTCAGAAAAACATGCATGCAAGGTGAATTCGAAACTCTAAATTGTATGTAGGTGTGAATGGTTGTTTGTCTCTATGTGGCCCTGCGATGAACTGGTGACTTGTCCAGGGTGTCACCCTGCCTTCACGTTATCACAGCAGGGAAAGGCTGAGCTCAGGGTCACGGGGGTCTGCTGGGTTTGGAAAATGGATGGATGGAATTACTAATGAATTCAAATGTCAAGATATGATCAGTGAAGCATTTTTTTTTCTAATAAAATTAGCTTTTTTTTTTTCCTTTTCATTTTATTAGGTTATCAACCAGCTCTATTATTTTTAAGAAACAAAATCAAATAATGAGAGTTGTCCTTTGTGTCTTTCAAGAGTTGATTCAATTGTTTTCAAGTTCGGGTCGAGTTGTGGTAGCTAAAAATCAGACATAACTTGACTGCTGGTTCCAATCACTTAAGATAAAGCATAACAATTTACTTGACTATTTTTTTTTGTAATTACACTTTTAAATTTGTAGTTGCAATCTGTATATTTTTAACCTTTATTGAATGTATAAGTCTATTCCAGCGTTGCTTCCACTGTTGTTGCACAGCAATTGCTCCATCGAGGACAAATATTGATTGAAACTGATCATAGATTGTTTTTTTATGTTTGAATAATGAAATTGGCTTCATGAGGGCAAAGCATCTTGTAATATTAGTGATTTATGATCCTCCTGTGCATACAACTTGGATACGATAAGCTACAGAAGCGCTGTTTTCTAACGTTTCGAACGATGGTAGGAATTCACCCTAAACAGGAAGAGTCGCCTTCCGTTACCAGAACTGTTTAATGGTTGCGTTTCTCAAGGGACACCAGTGTCCTTGTGCCTCCTCACTCTCCAGTGACTCATCGGGACCTGATCTGTGCCGTCGGACCATCGCCGATAAGTCTTATTGACTGATGGGCGGCGAGGAGTCACTCGGTGGTCATGATTAATCCATGATTAATCTATCATCACCGACTTCTTCACTCCATACAGAAAAAAAAAAACCTGGTGTGTAAATCTGCCTGCACTCTGCTGTAGGACCTCAGAAGAAGCTTCACAGATGCAGACACGCTCATGAGCTGCACGACGGCTTGTTGGTTTAAAAATCAAACGCGACCAAGAGTTCAGTTCCTGGTTTGACGCACCCTCATCTCGCCACTAGCGGGCTGGCCAGCTGTCAATCAGGGCGGTCCTGGGCGGGCCAGCTGTCAATCAGGGCTGTCCAGTTTCGCTAACTGCTGCTGTGAAGTCGTCACCACCAGCGGCAGGTGTGTGTTATCGGGGTTCGACAAGGTGTTTGGGGAGGAGATTACAGTCCAAAAAATCGGCTCAACACTTTGCTTGTTTGATGGTTCGCCAGCAGCGAAGCCTTTTTCTGCCTCTGTTGCCACGCAAAATCAACAGCTTTAAAAGTGGGATAGTGGCGCCGGTCAATCTGCTCACGTCAGTTCACGTGTGATTCTACAAACAGATGTTCTAATTTGGAGGCACTGGTGCTGCAAAAGTCTGATTATTGTAAAACGTGAAAATGGAGTTTGAAAAACATTTGGCATGAAAACAAAAAAGACATCAGATAACAGTGAGGTAGCTAGAGGTGACGCTAACGTCGTACAGCCTATTAGCACAGCTACAAGCCTAGCAAAACAGATTGTCGGTGTTGTCACTGCTGTGTGTTGTGGTCACTGTTCTTGCTGTTGATTTTGGCTGTGTCCGATATCGCCCCCTACTGACTATATAGAGGCTTTGCCATTTTGTATTAGTGTCTAAATCCCATTGGTATTAAAAACTGTATCCCACAGTGCATCGCTAAAAGTAGTGCGCTACCGAGGGTCACAAACCAGGCAATATATACCATCATGCATTGCGGTTTTGCTAACCCAAAGGTAAATAAGCTGAGAGAAGTCGAGCGTTTCTTTTTTTTAATGTGGGAAAACGCTCAGTACAGTATGAACTTTGCACAAAAATGCATATATAAGTGTAAATTAATTTCTTTATCTATTTTTTTAAATTTATTTATTACCACCTGCTGACGGGATATTTTAATTGATTGTTAACGGTGCCACAGGTGATGCCCGAAAGATTTTTTTATTTTAATTGGGATAATGAGTCAGTGCAAGCCTAACTATGCAAACTATGTAAGTTGGCTACATAGAACTTTCTGTATAGGGAGGAGGAAAGGAGTGGGTGATTTCGGACACAGCCAAGGTCTTTCGCTCTCTGAACTTCTTCGACTACGAACCGCTGACAGACGTCGGCTACTTCCACCAAACAGGTGCCTATTGAAATGACCGTTTATCAAACGTGAACCAATAAAAAATGTAACGTTAAGTCCGGTTGAAGACGTGCTGCTGCAGCTGCAAGCAGCACTGTTAGTAGGAATCAATAAGCACCCACAGACCAGCTGCTGGAGATTAGACTTGACCGGAGATTAGCATCAACTGGCTAAAAGACGAAAAAAAATGCAATGATTATATCTCTGTCTTGTGGGCACAGATTTCTCCTCCCCCTCACTTTTCGCCAGCTTTGCACATCTCCATCGCAGTGAAAGCCCTCGGCTCACTTGATCCCCCCCCTTCCTCCCCCCACTGCACCCTGTCAGCGAAATCTCCGGCTTTATTTTGTTCCTATCTGCATTATGAACACACAGGGGTGGAGGGGAGAGGCATCAGGCCCGTCCATGGGCGATGATTAATGCACAAAACTGTCACTTCCTGCCCTGAAAGCGTGGAGCCGAGCCCCCTCCCGCGGGAAGCCGAGCCCAGACGTGTTGCAGCGTGGGCCACAGACGTCCGTCTTTAAATTGTCCGGCGTGAAAGGAGGCACTTTCATCTTCCCTCGCTGGGATTCATTTTTCAACTTTCATGAAAGCGGCAGCACAGGAAAAATAAGAAGTGGGGGCGGCGGGGTGGAGTGGGGGTGGAGGGGCAGGGAGGGATGGGGGGGGTGAAAAATAACAGAAGAGCATATCAAAGACGCAGGGCACAATAATGAGCGTGTGGCCTGCAGCATTCGTGGCCCCGCCCACTCCTTGTGAACCCTCCGTACAAAAGGCGCAGCTCTCCTCGAGTTGATTGGTCGGCTAAATAATGCCGAGCGACCCGGAGGAGTTCAGCATCCTCGTGCGTCACTCTGAGGTAATGAAGGTTGATGTGGGTTCGGGACCTCTTCTGCTTCTGTCTGCCTTCATCCGTCTTGGAGGAACGCACAAAGCGCTCCGAGCTGTAATTGCGGCGTGGAGCGTGGAGAAGCTGAGCGACCGCGCCCGGTTTGTTTGTTTGTTTGTTGGTGTTTTTTTTTTTTTTTTTTTTGCAGCTGTGATTATATGCTCCCTCACCGGCGACCACACATCCTGAAACACGCCAGCATCTGCTGTTTAACACACACACACGCATGCACACACAAACACCCACGGGTAACAGGAAGCTCGCTTACACAGCTTTAATATCATTTCAAGTGCAGGAAAGCAATTATCGGAAACTGGATAATTATTTCACTCGCAAGCCGTCGTCACCTTCTAAAGCTCCTCTAATTACAGCTGCTGCCAGAGATGCTTGGTGCAAACCAGCAGCCAGCTCGACACGATGCAAACAGCAGTGGTGGGCCGAGCATTTCACGCCTGGGCCTTCTTCAATGACGTCGTACTTAAATTTATACACTTCATAATACCACCAATACAAATATAGATGGCGATGTTAAGACATTATTCAACAGTTTTAATACCGCTGTGCGTGCTGAAGCAAGTTTGTCCAATGAACTGCCCATTTGTTGCTGTTTCATATAAGACACAGAGACAATAAGGAAACAAGCTGTTTATTTACTTAGTGTTAGTGTTAGTTTACCTGAGATGTTAGTGGGGAGAGCCAGCAGGGTTTCCAAGTGAGAACTGTGGTGAGATGGGCGAGGCTGAGAACCTGGGGTTGTCAGGGTCTACGGACACATCAGCATCCGCTCTCAACTCCCCTTCCTCCCAGGCCCCGGAGGCTAAGGGCTTCACTGGAGTCATCAGCAGGACACCGTCCTTCATCTGTGCTTCGATGAACAGTCCCCAACACCTCAACAGGGCCCATCAGCGTCCCAGATGCGCCACCTTCTGTCCTGAGCTCCATTTGTGTCTTCCGTTGCGGAGATGTGAATTGGGCATGTGGTGGTATTTTGGGGGCCAGGACGTGTCTGACTAGCGAGAGCTTTGATGGCTTGGCGTTGGGCTTGGCCTTGAATTCCCATGTCCTTGAGCAGCCTGGTAGTAGACTTGCCCACGAAGCCTCTGCAGCCAACTTTCACTGGTCAGTCTTTGGCTTTCCAACCGCATTGCTCAGCATCAGCTGCCAGCTCGGCATCCCTAAGGCTCTTGCGTTCGTAGGCCTCCTTCACTGCATCCTCCAAAGGCACAGTGAGTTCTATAATGCAAACAGTGCAAAGTGATCAGAGCACAAGATCTGGTCTGAGGTTCGTAGTAAAATAAAAGTAAACAGGTTATTTGCATTTTTTTGTTTTTGAGAAAAGGCAACAGCAAAACAATTGAAGAAACGGAATTGAAGTTTTAAATAGGTTTGCCAACCGTCCTGGAAAAAATATGGGGTTGTTCCGTATTTCACAACTAAAAGACCTGTCCTGAAATGAACTGATACGGGATGCACTTTATTCCGTATTTTGGGGTCATAGAAGAATGAGAGCTCATTATGGTGATTCTCAGTCACTCGCTCACTTGCGGACTGTGTGCGTGCCACACACACAAGCAATAAGAAAGGGCAGCTATCTTAGGCTATGGGAGCAGGAGCAAGACCCTCTAACCTGGTGTCATGGAAGCGCTGGGTTGAGCTCATTGGTCAGTACTCTCCTCTTCATAGGCATGCAGGCAGCAGAGCCAATCACTATGATCGTATCGTATCGTATCTTAGCAACCAACCATTTCAGCGCCGTGCTCCTCCAGTCCACAACTATGCTGCTGCTAACAGACAAAAAAACTACCTCCTCAGAGTCAGGAAGAGAAGGTGAGAGAGAAGAGGTCAACAACAACCTTCCTCCTCCTCCGGCAAAGAATAAAGAAAAACAAAGTACGGAGCCGAGTGGGAATAAGAATGTGTGTGGCTAGAGAGCAATAAGGACAACGTGTACATGGCTAATTGTACTGTCTGCTGCCGCCAATTTTCAATGGATACTTTCCTGATCATACCTTTACTAGCATTTTGATTTTTTTTTTTGTCAATTTCATATTGCTAAATGTTCAATGTAATTAAGTACCCCTGCGATGAACTGGCGACTTGTCCAGGGTGTACCCTGCCTTCGCCCTATGACAGCTGGGATAGGCTCCAGCAGACCCCCGTGACCCTGAATAGGAATAAGCGGGTATAGAAGATGAATGAATGAATGAATGAAGTACCCCAACACTGATACACCATGATATTTTTAAAACAATAAGATCAACAGAATCATGTAATGATGCAAGTAGATGTAATGACGAACATTTATTCGTTATAAAAATAATGCATACTACTGTATACAACTCATACACACTGCACCGCAAAATAAAAAATAAATAAATGAATAAAAACAAATGCCAGCACACAGTCATTAGTTATGTAGATTTGTTGTTTTCCTACAATGCTGCTAAAGGTTATGGGCCAAGTGGTTTAAAACAACTTAAGGGAAAATATTCCTTTTTATTCAACTTCTTCCACCTCTCCAAAAATGAATACTGAGAAAATCATGCAACCCTCCTTTTAAAGTTCCTAAAGGACTGGCCCACCCCTGTGTTTTGTTTTGTGAATTTGCAGCGTTTGCCGTGCGTTTGCAGCCCTCTTCCACCTGAAACTCCCATTTCATTCCAAGTGTGGAGAGAATGAAGCTGCACTGACAGGATGGAGACTGTTAAATTGGTCCTCGCGCTGCATTTGATGTCTCAGTAGAACAGAAAATGTTCTTCTTCGGCCCCCCGGAGTCCCTGGCAACGCCCCCTCCTGTCAGACGCCTGCTGCTACGAAACAAATCTCCCAGTCGTCCGGTGAAGGATGGCGGCAGCATCCTGGTGCCTCTCAGGTCTTAACTGGCCGGGAAAAAGATCCTGACGTCTCCACAGTGGGTGACATTGCCAGTATTTCAAGGGTGTGCCCGATCGATTCCACGGCTCAGAGAGTCACATTCTGTTTTCTAGCAACCCGAGCCATGCATTTCACCACAGAGTGTAAAGTCTGCACATAAATTTGGAATTTGATGAATTCCAAATTTGATGCTCCTCAACTGTGTTGAATGATCCTAAATTACATTAGGTGGAATGGTCATTTTCTGACCCAGCCCGGCACTCTGGACCTAGAACTGCCCCTGATTTAACTACAATTGTAACTCCAAACCAGTCATCTGCTTTTCTTTTCTTTTTTTAGATCTCATGTCATGTCATGTCTACTATAGCCTGCGCAAAAGTTTGGTTGTTGTTTTTCTTTATGTCAATGACATTAAAAAACAACAACAACATTTTTATGTCAATATGAGTTTCATTTCAATTTGGGGATGAACAGAATTCTGTTGTGTCTGTAGAAAGTGCATGTTGTTCTTAGAAAACATGGGCTAGTTATACTGGATCCCATTATATGGAAGTTTATGCAAATATACTTGAAAGCACCTGCTGCAGTCTGTAGATTGTAAAAACTGTTTCTATCAACACTTCATTTTTTCAGTGGTGCACTGCAGAATGCCTTTAGAACCTTCAGAACATTATTTCTACCACAAGTTTGATTTTTCTCAATTTGTACCTAAGGTCACAGTTTTTTACACGACGTCATTTCAACGAGTGGGTGGGCCCAACTGCAGAAGGGGGAAGTTCCCTCTGACACTGCCAACATCCTCCGTCGTCTGCTCAGGCTTCCGTTTGCAAAGAAACAGCGCCATCTTGTGGCTGCACCTGAGAACCAAAGAAGAGGTTCGGGACAAAATAAAACAGGACTTTCTATCAGAAATATTCAGTCTGTGTTCAGGAGTTGGACGTAGCTAAAACATAACTGTCTGTTCATTCCGTGAGATTCTAAGTAAAGAAATAACATAAAAAGGTTGACATTTCTCACATTTAAAAGAACAAAGTTTTCAAGGTGCAACATATTTCTTGTTATTCTTCATATGAGGTCCATGTGCAGAAATAAATCTAGAATACGACATTGAAGGTTTAATATTTTCCCGACACTCTGGCTGGAATTTCCCATATAATTGGTACTGGACTAATATTTTCACAATGCCACTGAACTTTCTCACATTAATAAACAACATATGATTTAGAAAAACTCTAACACTTAAGGCCTTGTTTTGCCTGTCAGCCTGACCTAAACATTGTGGTTTTAACACTGAACAGAAATAATAACAACTATATCAAAATGTCTCAAAAGATGAGCTTCTAGGGTTCAACATTAGCACCAATGATACTTCTTTTTTCTTTTTAAACGAGTAGCTGAACGGACCGTTTCTACTTGACGTTCATCCATAAACGCCAAGAACCAACGAGGACACAGCCTGACGTTTCTCCTTGACCACTTGGTTCTAATGGACTCGTCGCCCCGAGATTTGAATGATGGATCATTTTCATCAGTTTCAGGGCCGTCAGACACTGAATGGAGAAGCTGTCTGTCCGCCGGGTGGAGACATGACTAATCGACACAGGAGGTCCATGTTTCACGCATGTGGTGTCGCAGCGGGCGCCTCAGGTGGGGATGTTTTTTTTTTTGTTTTTTTTTTTCACATGTCAGCCTGTGACATGCAAACTAGAAGGCAGCAGGTGACAGCCGTCAGTTAGAGCGCCACCTGTTGGAAACGAAGGACTTCTACTCGCTCTGCTCACTCTGGTGAGAAACAGATAGGTTGAGTTGAAAATAATGAGCTCGTTTCTAATGACGGTGGGACCTTATCACACTGTGTGGCCTTAATTAGAACCTCGGACTAATTAGAAAATCCAGCTCAGCTGCAGTTTCCATTACAATCCTCGCTCTACTCTTCCTCTGCTCACCATCGATTCCTTCTCACTTTCTTCTGTTTCGGCTTCAGCGAGGAGAATATTTCCCTCAGGAGCTGCTGGAGACCACAGAACGGCGAGAGCGTCGATTGGATTCACATCCATCAGCTCCAAATGAGCTGTAACCTTGTTTAATGGGACGTTAGCGCCATATGTTAAGCCTCGCCCACCTAAAGAGAAAAAAAGGAGAAAATAAAAAGCTAAAATCAAATCAAAAATCACTGTGCACTCCACAGAAAAGTTTGAAAATACAAAAAATAAAATATTTTTAACATTTGCGGAATTGAGCGAGATTGGTCAGAACAAATATTTTATCATTGAGAATTGGTTTAATATTTCACTCACTGAAAAAGGTGGAGCAGTGCTAAAATGTTTTATGGAGGCAGAGTCTTATTCATACATTTTCCTGAAATCTCTATTTATTTTATTAATGTTGGTGGAACATGGAGGACCAGAAGGCTGGGCAAAAGAAATTAATGGGGAAAAAAAACAAAACAGAAAATAAGATTAATAATTGTTAAACAATAAAACTCTTTATAAATAAAGGCATTTTAAATTTGTTTGATTTATAATATTTATGTCTAATATTACTTGAGCTAGGCTCCAGCAGACCCCCATGACCCTGAGCTCAAGAATAAGTGGGTATTGAAAATGGACGGCTGGATGAATTACATAAGATTTATAAAAAAAAGGATAAAGTTTGAAAATGGAAACTAGCTTAAGAACATTGAGGAATCCCTAAATGAACAATTTCCTTTAAAATCGATCTGAAATTATTGTTTAAAATGTGGCATTTTCAAGAGTGACTGCAAATCTATCATCCAGTGTATTCACCTGAGACTCATTTGGGCCTTGAATTGATCATAGAATGCAAATGAGCCACAGCTTGTTCCAAGACCTGCCTAATTTTATGGCAACAGTTTTATGTTGTCATTCTGTGAGATAGCCGAGTTTATTTGTCTCCAGTATTGATTTTGCCTGCAGCGTTATTCTAGTATTCTGATTCTGATTCTGAATGGTGGTGCTGCTTCACCTGTTTTATATACAAGGGTCTTCATGTGTGTGTGTGTGTGTGTGTGTGTGTGTGTGTGTGTGTGTGTGTGTGTGTGTGTGTGTGTGTAAGAAAACAAAATAGCTCAAATCAAACCAAAGGTACAACCACTAACTATGATGTTATGGTAAGAAAAAATATTTTCTGACTGTGGACTGCAAATTATTAGCTTTAGTTTACATAGATATTTTTTTTTTATCACTGTTCATTAATTTGTACTATGTCTGTTCAAATGAGATATTATTATTATTATTATTATTATTATTATTATTATTATTATTATTATAATAATAATAATAATAATAATAATAATATCATTATTTTCACATAGCCTGCTCAGTGTCTGCTGGTCAAACAGCAGTCTGTTGTACGTCAGTTCCACCAAATGTGTGAAATTCTTCGAAAAGTCAGAGCTCCGGACTGGAGGGCAGCGTCGGAAGCGGCACGCATCAGTCAAACGTCACACTTTTATTAGCGGGTTTAAGGTCAGAGGTTAACGAGCGACGGTTACCTCCAGGCTGCGAGTCGATGACTGAATGTTTTGTTGCGCCGAACGTGTGTAATTGCTTCATACATCTCCGAGTCTCGGCGGAAACATTACAGCATCTGTTTGCAGCGACGGCGGAGACATGCAGCCACCGATCATCAGCTGCAGTGTCGTCAGAGGGCGACAGAGATTAGAGGAGAGACGCAAAAGAAATACAAAAAAAAAAAAAATCTCCAAAAGATTTGTTCGTTCCTCGTGTATTTTACCTCATCACTCTGTGAGACAACTTCTGGATCTAATTCTTTAACGGTCTCCTGCCTCAAGAAGACGCTATTTTGGGGGGAAATGGACGGGTCCATTAACCTTTGCGTTATGATGTGTTCCTATCGAATTTTGATGGTGTTTGAAGTTCCACATAGAGACGCAGATTCTAGTTTTCAAGTTCAACTTCGGCTGAACACCACCGTTTCTGTGGTTTGTGCCACAACACACCAGGACAACACTCTTATGTTGTTCTGCCTCATCATTTCTGTGTGCAGCTCACAGCCTGCGGGGGTCCTGGACGAGGGTCGGCCAGCCAGCCCAGCATTGACGCGTGAGCTTGCTATTGGGCATCTAAATTCAGATAATGATAATCATTTTGCTTGTCTCTTCCTATTATTATTGATCCCATCATTGTTATTATTATTATCATTGTTGTTGTTGTTGCAAACATTTACAGTTTTTACTGGGTATTCATTGCTATTACTGTTATTATTATTATCACTATATGTATATATTTTTTCCTTTCTTTTTTGTTTGATTAGATTTTTGGCTCTGCACTATGAAATTCATGACTTGAACACTTATATTCATATTTTCACATAATAATCTGGCAAAGATCAAAAGGAAAATGTTTGAAAAGATGTGGGGCCTTCGTAAAAGCCTTGAAAAGCAATTGGCAGAACCTTCTGTTCAATTCAAAAACCTTCTTTACCTTATGTATAAAAAAAATGAGAAAAGGGTTGAAAACATAATCGGTAAAATTAACTTTCATGCTAGAACCTTCTGTTTTAAATCAAACCAATCAGATTACTTCATGCCTTCTTCTTCTAATGAGGTCATTCAGCTTTTTGAAGTTGCAGCTTCAATTGTGATTTTGATTTCATCCTGTTGCAGATGCTGTTTAGATGTTTGTTGATCTGGGGATCAATTTTTCTCGCTGGATTGGTGGCTCAGCCGCTTTTCTTTCACGCAGTTTGTTTCCAGTGTGAGCAAAGCTCCAGCTGAACACCACGTGAATGGAACTTCTCAGCTTCTTCTCAGCACACCTGAAAAACCATTCAGAGAAGAGCTTCTCAATCGGCCCGTGAGGATCTCAGCTGGAAGCCAGAGCTACGCGGCAGCAGCCTGACGACGTTCCTTTGCTGTTTTGGAAGAAAGACTTACAGTGCAATAAAAAGTCAAGTCAAGATGTCGTGGCGTGTGAGAACACGAGTTTATTCACGTGCAGATGCACAAACTGACACCCAGTCTTCATTCCTCAGACGGATTGCAGCAACGTCGACTAACTAAAGCAGGTTTAACACGATGCAAGAATCACCGGCGGCGCCAAAGGTTGACGCACCGCAGGAGTCCACGCTGTCTCTCGGACGGACGCGCAGTTTCAGTGAGGTGGGGGGAGGGGAGAGGGGTAGGAAGAGGAGTGGGGAGGAGAGGTGCAGTGCAGGTGAGTGGTGGGTGGAGGGAGGGAGGTGGAGGGGAGACGGCAGGACGTCCTGCTTTGGTCCTCAGATGCACTTGAGCAGGTAGGAGTTGCAGTTGGTGCCTCGGCCGCAGTCGCACAGCATCCCGATGCGAGGCCCCCGTCTCATGGCGCAGCGGTCGCCCATCCCGCACTGGGAGCCAGAGACACACGTTAATGCAGCTTCTTGGTTTTTCTTTTTTTTTAATTGTTTTTTTAATTGACCCAAACAAATCTGCATATTTATTTAGCCCTCTGTTCATTACCTCCTGCTAAAAACTGCATGTTCTACTGGGCCTGCAAGTGTATGTTTTTAGCTAATGTCGGCCCTGCTAGTGTCAGACAAACACATTTTTAACTTAAAAAAAAATGACTTTGAATGTATAGGAGGTGGGACGCTGATTAGTGGGGACCTTTAATGTTCCTACATGATTCACATTAGAGTTAATAAACCATCCCTGTCACTGACTCTGGTCCACTCACTGGAGCCGATGCTTTTTGTTCCTCAGCTGACTGGACTGGCGACTGAACCACATCCATTGTTGCCTTTTTCTTCTTATCTTTTAATTGGCAGTGGCAGGGTCTCTTGCTGGCAGCTTCAATTAATTAAACAGCAGCAGCCGCTAATGAACCTCAGTCTGCTTGATTTTGTGCTACTATATCTGGACACATTTAAAAACTCTTCCAGGCTATAATATGTTTAACAGTTGAATTATTATCACGACTATTAATTAATCTGCCCTGCAGTGTTTAAAGTAATTCGAGTGAACTTCGTCTGTGTCGTCAATCATATCAATCTCTCTATGCATGATGGCATTAATACATTTGATTGAAAATGTAAAATCATTTTTCATTTATTATCATTTATTTATTTATTTCTCTTGCTGTTTATCCTTCATCTTTTTGCTTTTTTAATATCAACCTTGCCTGACTGCCTCTGTTTATATATGTATATATACATACATATATAATACATATAACCACACATATATATATATATGTACATATATACACATATATTTTCCATTTGGTCAAGAAAAATGCCATTATCATCCGTATGTTTTTTTTTGTCCTTAAGGAAACCTTGCTGTTCCATTGCCTCATGTTTAACCTCCTGTTCTGTCTTTTTTTGTCATGGCAAGTCTTTTAGAAACAAACTTTTGACTTGTTCTGTTTATAAATTGATGCCAGGAGATATTTTAACGTCTGCACGTTTCTCAAGGAGGCAAACGAGCCGTGTGCGATGACTGTGAAGTGAGTGATGCGGCTACCAGTGCGATGCTTCCTCTTTTCTCCATGGAGGGAACCTGGCTGCTCGTCCTCCCCAGCAGAACCTCCAGAGCTTCCGCCTGCACAACAACAGGATGAAGGTAAGAAACTGTCACTTATTCCTTCCTCCTCCTGCCATCCCTGTCCGCCTGTCTGTCTGTCTGCTCTCACTGCTGCTGAACCTCTGCCTCTGATGAGCCAAAGACAATCATCTGCCGTGGTGGACAAAAACATTCCCTTCAATTTAGTTCCCTACATTTAACACGCTCGACAATGTAATCAGGTTACTTTTTGACGTCATCATCCTGTAAAGTTGAAGAATCCTGAATCATTTGGGTTAAAAAATAAAAATAAACAAAAAGCTCAGTATCTTCTCATCAGATCTATGACGTATGACCTCAGAGAGTCCATGTGATACTGACCAGGTCTCTGTTGGCCACTGCTGAGGGCGGGTACGCCTCAAAGTCCTCGTCGGCGGTCACTTCCGGTGGTGCCTGACCGTGACACTGGATGGACAGGAAGCCGAGCAGCAGCAGCATCCCGCGGAGCATCCCGGAGCTGTCCATGGTGCTGGTGGTGGAGGATGTCAGGAGGATCGGGGTCGCAGGACGTCTGCAGGAGAGCCTCCCGGAGCCCCTCCTCTCTTATAGGGACCCGCAGAGCCCCGCCCTGCCCACAGGGGGCATGGCTGGACGAACATCCCACTGCTGGAGTCACTCAGAGTGAAGAGAATTGAGATGGAAATTAAAGTTGCCTGATCTTAGTCCAGAAATGAATTATTTCATGAAAAAATGTTTACAGGAAGGAAAACATGAAGCCAAGTCAAGAAGCAGATTCAGATTCAGTTTTCTGTCTGTTATTGTCACAACGCAAATACACTATTCACATATATTGTATATTCTGACTATTTTACTACACATGTAGATATTGTATGCTGTATATTTTGTTTATATTTTCAGATTTAATTTATATTGTTACTTTCTACCATTTTACTATTATTGTTAAGACGTTCTATTTAATGGTATCTTTCATGCTACTAAAGGACCTTAGATAAGCAAAATATAAAGTATGCTATGAAACAGAAAACAAACGCTACTAAATTATAATCCAGATTGTAAATAGTAAAAAAGGTGAAAACAACAAAACAGCAAGTGCATTTACTGTTCACCTTTTGTTGTTTGTTAATTTTCACAGTATACAAGCACCTCTTGCTCCATCGTCTCTGACAGAGACATGGAATAAAAGAGACCGAGACATGTGTGTGAAAAAATTAGAAATCATATAAAAGTTTCATCATATAGACATTTACATTTATGTGTGTGTTTTGCACAATTTTCAAATGCTGCTGCATGTCAATCTATTCATCTGTTTTGTTTCCTATTCTTGATGCTGTCAGTGTCTAACAGTAAGGCACCACTTTGCCCGGAGGTTCCCTGCTCAAAAAGCTTTAGAATCTAAAAAGAAAGTCAAGCTTTGAACAGAGTGATCTTTGAAAATAATACATTTGAGAATTTAACGCTTCAGGTTCCAAGGGTAGGGGTGTGGCAGCTGTAGAGAAGGTGTGAGGCAAATTGTATTTGTGAACTTGGGCACTGCAAATAAAGAAAGTGAACAAATGGATTAAGTTCATGTTGCAGCAGATTTAAAGTGACAGAGAAACCAGGAAGAAACTGAACCAAGTGGATGGAGACTGTGAGTGACTGCCTTCCCTTGTCTTCTCTCTTTACAAACATGTTTTTGTATATGTATATATATAGACTGTTTTGACCTGCTTTAGCATTTAGCATGAAAGAATATAATTTGATATGTCTGTCAACTGTGGCACCTCGAATTATCAGTTTACCAAATGTATTCCAAACAACATGGCATTGGGCTGGATGTGAAACGTGACCAGGAAATGTTGATAGAAACAATAAGAACGGGCCTAAAAATGGCAAATTGGGTATTGAATGGATTCAGATGAAGTTTAAGAAGAGAGAACTCAGTGTCAATCACTGGCCGGTTTTTTTTTTTTTTTTCCTTTTTCAGGCAGAGTGAAAATAAAACCAGTTCCACAGAGGCGGTTTATCACCATCAGCATCCATCTTCACATCAACTCGATGTGGTTCTTGAGATCAAAGACGAGCCAATTCCACAGGAAATGACACTTCCTGTGTTTCCTGTCTTCTGGTTGTGTACAGCTGCTGCCTTCAGAGGTTCACCGGAGGTTCAGATTGAGGGAAATGGTGAGATGTGGAGACAGCAGAGGGAAAAATCCTCTGTGTGAGACCACGGCTCATCATGCACAGCAGAATATGCTGTCTCTTTTAATTCTCCAGACTCTTATCTCTTTTTTACATAAACACTTTAAAAAAAAAACCATTAAAATCAAAATTCCATATAATGTAAAGCAAAGAACTAACAGAAAATCAGCAGGCAAACAAGTATTCATACAGATATACATATACAATTTGTTTGCTTGAACACATTGACATTTATTACGTTATTTTATTTATTTATTATTGTTTCTCTTTCCTCCTCTTTCCCCCTTTCCTTCCCTTTCCGCTTCTTTTATTCTTCTTTCTTTCCTGTAATATATTCAATGAATTACAAATTATACCATAAAACAACCGTGTATCTCTTCAGTCATCAGTGGTATAGGAGCTTACTGCAGCCGGTGAACACTGGGGGAAAACATAACTTAAAACACACACAAATTCAAAAAAAATGTTAGCAACTCGGATTCACTCTGATTATCCGGGCGTTTCCTTAATTCTATTTTTGACATTTATTCTAAGTGGCCGACAGGAGTCGCTGCGGCCTCGGCGCCCCCCCCCGGAGGTAAGCGAGGTCGGTTTCCTGAAAACGCATACTTGAGGATTTTGAAGAACACACCCAGTGACATCAGTGAGTTCGTCGAGGAGAAGAAGAAGGAGCAGAAGAAGAAGTGAGCAGGAACAGGAGCGCCGAGAGCTCCTTCCCGGCGGGCTACCACTTCCTCTGAGCTCCGAGAGAAGAAGAAAAAAAAATACACAACAAAAACAAACTAGAGAAAAAAAAAACTCGAGGCGTCCAGAGCGGAGCGAGGCGAGGCGCGCACCAGGCAGACGGAAGGCGTCGCGCACGCAGCGGAGCCACACGGCGGGATGTCGGCGTCAGACGAGGCGGACGGGCTCCGGCCCAGATACGGCTGTAAGTTTCCAACCCCCGCCTCTTGTCCTGCCCCGGCTTAAAGGTGCCAGCCAGCGGCCTGTCCGCGCAGCCTTGCCCTGCCGTGCTCTGCCCCGACCCGGGGACGAGGCTCCGCCAAGCGGCCCGCAGCTCGGGCGATGCGCCGGTGGATGTCACCGAGCGCTTCTTTTCTTTCATGTCGACGTGACAGCGCGCTGCTCGCCTCGCACACCGATTCATACTTCCGCGTTTTCTAGAGCCTTCAAGGCGGGAAGAAGGCCCGGTCCGGCTCGGCTCGGCTCGGCTCGGACACCTTTTTTTTTTTGCCAACTTGTTCTTTTCCAAACATTCCTGTCAGGTGACGGAAGCTCAGCTGGCGGCAGTTGGTTGACTCCGCTTTCAAAACCCTTTGATTTGATTGACCGATGGTCTTTGACGCCAAGCAGAAGTTAGTTCATGTGCTTTTGTGCTTTCCTGTGGGCGTTGTTTTTGTTTTTTTTTTGTTTTTTTTGCTCAGTGTGGCCTTGAGCTGAGATCAGGGTTTACCTGTTGAAGATGAGAAACTGGGGGGAAGTGGGGAAACCTGCCCTGCCCTGCCCTTCCCTCCCCTCCCCTCCTTCCTGCAGAACAACTCCCCTGTTCCTCAGTTCCAGGGTGGAGGAGGAGGAGGAGGAGTTGGGAGCTTTCAGGCAGGAAACAGGGCTCCAGTCCCAGGGGAACCATGGCCACATTAAGCTCCCCTGCCCCGGCCATGTTTCTTGTTTGCAGCGTGTGAATAAGACTGCTCATTCACACAAAGGCAGGCCCACATCTGAGAGCCGCGCTGAGCTCATTGCTTTTAACTACCTGCACGGATGACTCATAAATGAGCTCTGTTCCCTCTCGTTGAATAAAGGCTTACACTTCATGAATCCCGGGGGGTGGGGTTGGCTGGGTGGCTGGCTGGCTGTGCTCTACAGAAATCCATCCGTTCGTCTTCTTCTAGACCAGGGGTGGGCAAACTTTTTGACCTGTGGGCCGCAATGGGCTCTAAAATTTGACAGAGGGGCCGGAGCAGTGGCAGATGGATGGATTGTTTTGGTGACCCACCTCACTGGAGGAAAGAATACATCATGGGATATGTAGAAAACATGCTTTAATATCAATTGGAAATGAGCAAAAGTTGTTCCAACAAGATGTGTCTTTGAAGCCCCACAATATTTAGCTCTTTATTGAAATGACTCCTAAAACACTGAAAATAAAATGGATGAAATACAGCTATTTTATGACTTACTTACTATCAATATAATGTCTTCAAATTTGGCGGGCCAGATTAAAAAAACTTATTTGCCCATGCCGGTTCTCAATCCAAGTCCTCCTCCTGCACTCAGGGTCGCGTGGGTCTACTGGAGCCTCTCCCAGCTGTCAGGGGGCGAAGGCGGGATGACACCCTGGACAAGTCGCCCCTTCATCATATAGAAAGACAGAGAAATTGAGTTCCCAATTGGCCAAATACATGCATGCTCTTGGACTGTGGAGCACCTGGAAAGAACCCACGCACACACGGCGAGAACATGCAAACGCCACACAGAAAGGGCCCCAGGCCCAGAATGGAACCAGCAGCCTCGCCGCTGTGACGCAGCAGCCCTGCTGAACGCTGCACCACCGAGTCGCGGGCCAGAATTAGAGCAATATGTTCAATTTTAACGCGTCGGACGATGTTGATGTTGATGTTGATGTTGCTGACTTTGTTTTGTCGCTCTGCAGCCGTCCTGGATGGCGTGGAGCGACTCACAGCGGAGGAGATGGACGAGCGCCGCCAGCAGAACATGGCCTACGAGTACCTGTGTCACCTGGAGGAGGCCAAAAGGTAAAAAAAAAAAAAAAAGGCAGGCAGGCATTCGCCTCAGATTGTGTCACGGCAGCGCTGGGTATTTGTTCAGCAGATTAAGCAAAGAAGGGAGTGGCCCGGCTTCAGTTTGTGATGCTCGGATCGCTGAGGAAGGTGTTTGCCCACAGCACGTGGTGGTGGTGGTGGTGGTGGGGCAGAGGCTCCTCACTGTACAGTGTGAATCCTGAATCAGCTTGAAAAGCTGAAGTCTGAATTTGCTCTTCAACTGGTCAGAGCATGCCCAGACCAATCAGCATTGTTTTGAAGAGAAAGAGGCAGAGCCGAGGTTCAGCTGTGACGGGGGAACAGGAAGTGGCTGCCAGCTTGTTAACAATGACTGTGTCCAAAATCACCCACTCGTTCCCTCCTCCCTATATAAGGAGTTACATGTAGCTAAGTATGTAGTGACTCATTAGCCAAATTAAAAAAACGTTTCAAAGATAATTTCAAATAACGTCATCGCAGTCTCATTATTAAAACGTCCCCTCGCCAGGTGGTATTAAATAAATTAATAAATAATTACATATATAACTGAAGTTACACATATAAACATCTTCGTAACAAGTCCTTTTTATACACAACACTACTTTTAGCGATGCATTGTGGGATACGTTGAGTGGACTATATCGTGAATACCGTTGTTCAGGATTTGGACTCCGCTACAAAATGGCCTAGCCACTATATAGTGACTTTGTCCTCAGTCAGTTTGACGCTGACGACTTTCCTCTGCTGCTGATTGGCTTTGGACACGCTGTGGCGAAACAACCTGATTGGTCGACAGAGGCCTCGTCTAGTAGCCCGAAGACTAAAAGCTCCTCCCCTTTACATGTGCTGCGAACCTGGGACCCCTCCAGTTCAGTGTTCTGGTTGGTGATTAAATCCAGATTTACGTTTTAGGAAACACATTTCTGACTCATTTGAGTGATTCACTGCCTCGCTGAGTGATTCACTGACTCGCTGGGCCGTCGGCCTGGATGTGTTTGTGACGTTAGAATAGTGAGTGAGTTTATTCAGACTGGGCAACTAGTCATCACGACTTTAGTTTCCCATGTTAAACCAATAGTATAATGATAATGAGACAAATATTTGAAGGGGGTCAGGGTTGCTGATAGGTTTTGGAGCATCAGGTCATTTCAGTCAAGGCTGCTCTCATGACAAGGGGAGCTCAGTTTTAGTTTGTTTTATTTTCTAGATTCTATTTCGTTTTTTTCACACGCACACACACGTAGTCTCTCAATCTTGTTAGCAGCCTCGTGCAGCTGACTGACTGAGTCAAAAGAGGAAGGACAGTTGGGGAGACAGGAAGTGACTCTCCCCCTGCTGTATTTAGTATCTCCTGCTGTTGCCACAGAAACCGGTCGTCACGGCAACCGGTTCCGGTGTTGAAAGGCTGGTTAAAGCCAGGCTAGTTTTGGAGGTGTGTGTCTGCCTGTGTGTCTGCGTGTCGCTGTCGTTCACCGCCTGCTGCTCGTCCTGGTTATTTATCTTCGCTTGAGCCTCAGACGTTTTCCGCCCGGCAACAGAGCAGCTCCCGTTGGGTGGCAGAAGGTCAGCAGGTTCCTCTTGGTTGTCCTGCAGACCGTCACGGATCTGAGGTTCTCTACTGTAGGTCTGGTTCTCTGAGTTCTGCAGGAGAGCATGGAGAGCAGAGGAAGAGTCTGATGTTCTGCTGTCAGTCAACGTTTTACTGCTCACCTGAAGGTGTTTTCTTCTGCTTTGGCTCCAGTTGCGGCGATGTCATTTGATACAAGTTCAAGAAGGCATCTGGTTGGCTGAGATACTCTGTCTTGACCTGGTCAAACATTCACCAGACCAATCCAGCCCAAAAAGATAAGCTGCTATTGATCCTCTTTGAGTGAATATTTGGTTAGCACAGCAATGCAGAGGAGTAACTAGCAGCGTATCAAGAATATAAGTAGAGCTATCAGCTCAGGCAGTGTGTCTCAACTGGTGGGTCGCCAACCAAAAGTGGGTCACAGAGCTTTTTAAAAGAATTTTAAAATACACGTGCAGTTTAAATTATTAGACAAATTCTTGACTTCGCCATGGAAATGACTATTGACAGCAAGTGCTTATGGTGTATTTGTTACCAAATTAACAAAGACACAATGAGACAATAAATAAGCCTGAGTTGGATAAAGATATTTTATTGGCACACTGAGTTTAGACAAGAAAGGGCAAAAATGAGACGTCTGAAATTATTAGCTCAGTGACCATTCAGCAGTACCCTCCATTCATAGTCAGCAGTACCCTTTCTGAGCCACAAACTCTAGCAGTAGTTCCCTGCTAGGTAGGCACATGTCTCCAGAGGGATTTTACGCCCATTATTCCATTACAAATCCTTCCAGCGGGTCAAAATTGTGTGGTTTTCCCATCATGGACATTCACTTTGAGCACCGAGAACACAGAATCTCAGTATGTTTGAGGTCTGGGCTTTGTGTGGGCCGCTCCACAACCTTGGTTTTGGTCTCCTTCTGGAACTGTTGGACTAATTTCGATGAATACTTTCAGTTATTGTCTCGTTGGAAGGCCCAGCGACGACATACGGCTCGACTACGAGCACATTTCTGCATATTATCATTATCATATGTGCAGCTCCGCACACCAACACTTTCAATGCCGTCTGATTGGCCGTGGCTAATGGCGGCGTGGGGAGCAGGTGAGCCTGCAGGGAGGAATGCTGGGAGAGTGTGTGTTGATGCAGTGCGGTATGACGGGAATGTGTGTGTCAAATATATATGTAGAAATGTTTTCGTTTTTCTAAATCCAGTTGGAGCATCAGTGTGTTTTTTTATGATGCTGAAACTCCAGTGTTTCATATTATATTTTTATTTTTCACTTATCTACATTATATTCTGTGCCTTTATTTGTTTTTGCTTTTTTTCCTGCCTCTGGCAGCTCCTTCCTTTTGCTCTTGGCTCTGGAGGGAATGCAGACGGACGTGTTTGCTGCTGACTTATTGATACTGCTGGTCTCACATTCCCTCCTCATCACATCACAGCAGCACCAGACCCCCCCCTACCACCACCACCACCTCCACCTCCACCCACAACCCCTTTACCAAAACAACAACAACACATCGACACTACTTTTGTGCTAACGTTTTAAAACAACATGTTTATGGCCTTTGAAATTGGATTTTTTTTTTCCCCCAAGATACTGAACAACAAGTCAAATTAATCTGATAAAATAAAACATTCAACTGCAGTCGAAAGCCCTGGAGCTTTGAGCACCGACGTGGCCTCCTGTCACACGCTGTTTATTCCGCTATGTGCCACGTTTGCAATAAATCACTCAGCCGGGACCAGTTTGAGGGGCGTGGCAGAGGCACCTGGTCACGCCCAGAGCTGACAGCCCAGTGAAAGTGGAGGAGCTGCCGGTTTTTTTTGTTATTATTATCTCAGGATCAGATTAACGCCTAATCCCGTTGCTCATCGCAGTGTGAAAGTGTTCATCGGCGCTCATTAGAGAGGCGGTGAAAAGGCGGCGGCCGCCTGTGGAAGGGAGTTGGTTTGTCAGGCTGAGCTGACAGGACGTGTTGTCAGGTAGCGACAGGCTGCTTTTAACCACGACTGACTCGATACTCTGACTGTGTGACCTGATGCTGAGAGTCATTCACCACATTGCAGCGGTTCACATTCTGGATGAGTTACCGCACGCACACACACACACACACACACACACACACACACACGCACACACTCACACACACAGAGTGGTGGAGAGGAGTTGTTTGGCCTGCTGTCTAATTTGTGTTTTGTGTAAATTTTTTAAATGACGGGGTTACAGTGTAACCATTATATTTAAGAGAGTGTAAATGTTCTGTTCCAGACAGAAAAGAATGAATAAAAAAAAAACCTGCCTTTGGAAAATGACTTTTAGAAAACATCTCCTGTTGTTGAGTCCTAAAATCCTGGAAGGAGTCTCCTATTGGAATCTAACTGGAGATAACGCTCGCTAAAGATCTACAGTGGCTGCTGTGCAAGCTAGCCAAACTGCTAGCAAACAGGTGCTGCAGCTAATCAGTGTGTGCTACTTCATATTTATCAAAGGATTTTTTTCTCTCCTCAGTGCCAGTGGCTGAAAAAATCTACCTCTGTTTGCCAGTGCTAGCTAAAAACCAACACAGCCGCCGTCACGGATTAGCGCCTCTCACAGCCACCTGGTCAATGTTTTCAGAGGCGAGGTAACGTTTGGGAAACAGTTGCACTCCTGAAGTTAAGCTGCCAATTGCTAAAAGTCTCTGTCTGTTTCCAACGTTAGTGCGGTGGCTAGCTAACACCTGCCAAAGCTATCTAACCTGGCTAAGTCACTCAAACAAATGCATGATTTTAACCTGTTTTGAGCTATTGAATTGCTTAAATAACAACATAATATGATTAGTATGTTTAGTTATATTTGGATAATTGTTATGAAACCACCTCTGACAACCGGCAAACTTTTTTCAGGTCAATTATTTTTTTTTGGAAAGCCAAAAAACAGGTTCAGCACAGACATAACAAGTTGTGAAAAATAGGGCTCCGTTGAGTTTTTGGCATCTTTCCACTTTCACTCGAGAAGAACTACAACTGTAGCTGGTTTGTTTGTTTGGTAGTTTTGCATAATGTTTTCTTTTATTCAAACTCATCTTTGAATCGGATGGCTGCCAGTTGGGTCATCCCGGTTGGAATGATGGTGGAGACCAGGAATGTTGTCAGGTTGGCTCCTCCCACAACTCTCGCCGGGGAGGCAACACATGCTGCGTCTGCTCACGAAGTCGTGACAGCTGTCAGCAAACCGCAAAGGCTGGAGGTTTTTTTTTTTGTTATGTCACAGTGGGTGACGGAGGAGGAATGATGGAGTTTTAGTTGGAGGGGAGAGAAAAAAAACAGATGTTTTCACTGACGTGATATGTCGACTGACTTCATTTTCGGTTTCGTGTTTCCAGTGTGGTTTGACTGCAGCGCCGGCTGTCGGCTCCTGAATGCAGCGTCTGCTGGACAGTTTCGAGGGAGGATTATTCAAATTGTTACCCACTCAGACTGAAGGGTTGGGCTTGCGTTTTGGCTGCTCTGGGGTCAGAGGTCCGATTTTAGTGGGCTGTCCTACAGAATGCACGCAAACAGCATCAGTGTTGCGTTCACTGCTGTCGTCCCAAACCAGCTCTTATTGTAGTCAGCTTAGCGTTCGAGTCTCTGTGCTCACTGTAAACATTGAGCGGAATCTATTTGTCCTGTATAACTTCAGCACGGAGACCCAGACATGAAAATGGGGGAGAACTATTATTATTATTTTTAATTGCAAACTCGTGCCCAAAATATAGATATTACGTGCGCACAAAATACTAATTTGTCCCACAAAATATTAATTTGTTCCCACAAAATATTAATTAATTCCCACAAAATAATAATAATTCATCCCCATAAAATATTCATTTGCTTCTTCAAAATATTTATTTGTTACCATAAAATATTCATTTGTTCCCATGAAATACTAACTCATCTTTGTTTGCACCTTATACCTATTTTTATGGCCACAAATTCGTATTTTGAGGCAATGAATTACTATTTCACGGAAACCAGTTAGCATTTTGTGTGCACGTTATATCTATAATGTAGCCACAACTAATCTCCCCCACCCATGTCATGTCTTGGACTCCGTTCTCCACTTTCCTGCTCCAGATGAATCAACGTGGCTGCAGAGATCGGAGTGCGAGGCGGCCAAGTGACCCCGTGTTCTCGCTCCTCACTTCCTCCTCAGGCTCCTCGGTTCATTCGCCTGTAATTTCCTGTTTTCAAGCAGTTTCCACACACTTTCCACCCACCGCCGCCACTGCCGCTGTTACAATTGGCGTTAGGTAATGCCACAGTGCGCGTGCGAGTGGGGGGGGGTGCTCCTGAACACTCCTCCTATAACACCAGGGTTGCATTCAAAAACTCCTCAGGCTAGTAAAAATCAGTCCCCGGGCGACTCCTGGCGGCTCCGCTGCTGGAGCTCAAGCCCCTCAGAGAGTAAAGAGATGTTCTCGGGGAGGCCCGAAACCAGCCTGCACTTCCGCCGTCATCCATTAGGGGTCAGAGAATTGCAAAAATGCATCGTTTCTTTACAGCTGGCATCCCAGAAGCATCTCTTGTTGTTGAGAGTGGAGAGCTAGCACGCTAGTGTCTCCAAGCGTTGAAGGCTAACCTTTAGCATATTAGCACGCTAAATTGGCTCTGCACGCAGTCCAATGGCACAGATAACGCAGGAGTTATGATACACCTGGAATCCCAGAGATCAACCTCCAGCTTGATCCAGAGCCGTCCGAGCAGGAAGACGAAGGAAGAGTGTTTCCCTGTGGGTCAGCTGACTGAGCTGAGGCTCACATGGTGTCGCTCCAGGTGCTCCCAGAGCCGCTCGGGTTCTGGTGCCGAGTGAACGAGGTCAGCTGGTTGCGGACGCATTCCAGCGCTGCAGCCCAGCGTGAAATCGACCCACTCACTGGGATCCTTTTTATTGTCTCTTTGGTCGCTTGTCCTCCCTGAAGTCAGTGAAGGAATCGTAAAGCATTAGGAAAGAAAAGAGACAAAATGAAACGTGACCTTTACGTCCCAAAGTGATGAACAGCACGTCGTGTCTGACCAGACCAATCAGCCTCCCACAGCCTGTGACAGGAAGCTGCTGCTCGCTAAACAATGGGCAACATTTCCTCAGTGGAAGAAGAACAAAGAGCTGGAGGCAACTCAGGCTTTTTCTCTGCTGCTGATTGGTTCTGGGTACACTATAGTCAGACTCCGCCCACCATCGTCCCTCTCCACCTCAAGTGTCACCAACAGGAGATTTGATTCGATCAGCATTCAGGATGCTACTTTTTGTTGAGTCATCTGTTGTTACCATCATCCCGATAGCTGTGGTTATCACGATTGTCATAGTTCCAGCGATGCTTCTTTTTTTCTCCATACAGGATTCTCTCTCTCTCTCTCTCTCTCTCTCTCTCTCTCTCTCTCTCTCTCTCTCTCTCTCTCTCTCTCTCTCTCTCTCTCTCTCTCTCTCTCTCTCTCTCTCTCTCTCTCCACCTCTCTAAACATACAAATGTACCCCCTTCATCTTTTATTTATCAGAACAACAAATATTTTCCACAACAAAAAGTGCACTACGTGCCTTTAGAAATTCTGATTTATTTTATTTTGACGAGACGGTGCATATTAGTGAACAGCACACACAAGAGGTAGTGTAAGTGCACTGAAATTAGCAAGGACGCTAATTTAACAATGAACAGAAAAAGATCAACAGATCAATTAAAGCAAACTTCTTCAAAACTGGTGCTTTGGAAGAAGTCCTCTGCTGTTTTTACGCAATGATGTTGGTCTGATACATCCATGCATTGCACTCAGCGTGGTGGGGAGCGAGTGGAGCCTCTCCCTGCTGTCTTGGGGTCAAGGTGGGGTGGACCAGTCGCACCTACGGACAATTAAAGAGTTCACGACTGGCCTCGTGCAAGAGGAAACTGGAGAGAAGCAAACTCAAACTCTACTCTAACTAGAAATTATTTTACAACATATTTATTTGTTTATTTAATTTTGGCACTTGCAGCCATCTTTGTCTCAGCCTGTCCAGTAAGGCTCTTCAGTCCGAGCGCTGATGTCGCAGGTGGTTTCAGAGAAGAAGAGAACGAGTCCTCGTTGCTTCCCAGCGGAGAGACTGCGAGGCTCGGGGAGGAGCAGAGATCTTCCTGGACAGCAGCCGAGGCGGCGACGCGTGCGGCCGACTTCCTGCAGCGACACTGATCTCTTCCTATGAGAGCGACCTCTGAACCAGCGGCTTCCTGATCCCGGCGGGCAGGAAGAACCAGGAGCCTCTGAGTTTCCTGCCCAGAGCGGATCCTGTTTTCAACGGGGCAGAAAGACTTTGGCCAAAAGTCCGTCTCTGAGACGGACCCAAAGCAGACAGGCTCCACTGGAGTCCTCTGAATGTGGAATACTGCAGCCTTCCAACAGTTTTACCAACGATTCTTTCTGATTGGTTATTTGGGATCGGGTTCTTTGTGTTGAGGCTGCTTGGAGAGATTCCCTCGTTGATTAAATGCTAGGTGATTCCTTTGGAGTGTCCACTTCAGCTCCAGTTCAGCAGCACAAAGTGGATATTTTCACCAAACTTCACAGGCTAATCCAAAAACAGACGACCTTTGCCCTGAAACACGCTTCATGATAAATCTTTCTATTGTAAATTTTGAAGTCATGGCCTTTTAATCTTTCGAAAAAAGGGTTGGGAAAATCCCCAGAAAGAGTTTTGTGTTCCCGGCGTGATGTCACGCAGTCGTACCTGTTGCTGTGTCTCGGCTCGTTCTGGTTGGCCGATGCGACCTGATGCATCGCCTGAAGTCACAGAGGCATGATGGGAAGTGACGCCACTGCCACAAGTGCCCTGTAAAGCGCATCATGCGGAAGCAACCCGGAAGCTAGCTAGCGAGCGACTCCATTGAAATGAATGGGCCTTCACATGGGACGCCGGAGGCTGACTGAGCCTGAGGCTAACAGAGGCGCACTCTCATCGTCGGGACGCACGTAACGACAGCCAGGTTCAAAATAAATTCTCAAGCTCCCCCGACTTTTCAGCGAGACGTGAGGAATTTCCGTGTGACGCCGCGGTTTTCCCACTGCTGCTCATCCAGCAGCTCCTCCCTGGATCCCGAGAGCCGCTGACGGCCGAGGCAAAGCGGGAGGGTGTGTGTGTGTGTGTGTGTGTGTGTGTGTGTGTGTGTGTGTGTGTGTGTGTGTGTGTGTGTGTGTGTGTGTGTGTGTGTGTGTGTGTGTGTGTGGATAGGAGGGGCTGCTTCCTGTCAATAAGGGCCCTGTGTATGGAGCCCCCCCCCCCTCCGCCCCAAACCCAGCACCACTTCCTGTGAGGCGAGTTGTTCCAGCTGCTTATAAAGTGTGAGGGGAAAAAAACACGAGTCCAGTGTTTGGATTAGTTTAGCTGTGAGTGAAGCAGCCTTTGTTGGTCCAGACGTGTGTGTGTGTGTGTGTGTGTGTGTGTGTGTGTGTGTGTGTCCATCCAGGATACAGTTGCCCTTGTTGTCCCCCTACAAAGAGCCCAGTGAGGTGGTGGGCCGAGAGCTTTCAGACCTGGAACAGGCCTCTGGCATAGGCCTTGGCCCTCTGTGATGTCACAAAGGGGCCAGATGCTTATCTCCTCCCCCCAGGCTGCTGACCACACAGCCCCCCTGCCCCTCCTTCTTCCCCAGCTGGGCGTTGGCTCCGCCCCTCCCCCAAGGCTGCCATGGTTTCTGAGGAATTTTTTTTTTTTTGCCAGAGGGCAGTAAACAGAGGGCTAAGTGTGCTGCTTTCTGGGTTAATGATAGTATGATTCAGGCAACTGGTAAAGAAACCCTTGTTTTTTCATGTCTACCGACGGAACCAAAGCACAGAAGAGATGCGGGTTCAGTTTGGGGGTGTGGTGGAATGAGGGACCTTGAAGGAACGGTCGAGTCACATGACTCCATGTAAGGCAAACACAGACTTTCTGCTTTCTTTGGACATTTTTTCAGGACTGAGGCTGATAGCTGCTGAGAGTTTTTTTTCCCCGTGCTTCTTGTTGATGGATTTGTCTGTTTTATTTTCTTCTAGATTTCCTGGCATTCCACTGTTGCATAGTTCTATAAAAAATATGTGCTGCTCTTGGAAAGGTTGTCCTCTCTATATTCAATATTCTGTATTTATTGCAGATATTAAGGTGACAAATTCAGAATGCCAGATCATCCTCCCACGGGGCTACTAGTCGTTCTGATTGGCCGATGCATCCTGGTGCAGTTACAGATGCATGATGGGAAGTGACGCTACTGCTACATGCTCAATAATGAGCATCATGTGGAAGTAACCCGGAAGCTAGCAAGCGAGCAACTTGGCAAAAATAAATTGTGATGGATATTATGAAACTATTGTACAGGGTGATCTTAAAGAAATCTAGTGACCATTAATGACAATAATATATGTTGTTTTTTTTGTTTTTTGAAAAAATATGAGACCGCCTTACATTTTGCTTTGAGGCTTTTAGGGGGTCCGACCCCTCCTGGACCCCCCTGTATTTGGCACACTGGGTGGAACCCAACGGAGAAGGTCGTTGTTGGTTCTTGATCCTCTGCTGAGCCGTGTCTCGGAGCCGACTCCGGCTCGCTGCAGGAATGTGGCCTCAAAGACTCCAAATGTCATCAGGAGGAATTCTGGGAAGTGTGTGGTCAGCAGGAGGGGTTGCCACGGTTGCGTCGTTGTTTGGTTGTTGCCCTGCAGCTGCAGCGAGATTCAAGTCAGACAGGACGACGGTATTTGGCCATCGTCAGCGTTTAAAACATCTTCGAGACAAAGCAGTTCAATTAGTTGCCATGAGAATGATGAGTCGTAGTCCATCTTGAATCCAACGTTTTCTGCCCCTGAAGTAATTAAACTCGTTGCTCACCATGTGCTAGCCTGACATCTTCCTCTTCTGTGGTGGAGTCCAATATTTTGAGATGCCATTGCGCCCCCTATTGGAGTTACAGGGATTTCTTTTTATTTATTTTTTTTACAGTAAAGAATCAGGGTGCTTTCACACTGGACAGTGCGGTTGTGATGGGCAGAGATGTGCGAAATGTTTTCACACCACAACAAAACAGCTTTTGAAATGTGTATTAAGGGAAAAGAAAATCCTCACTTGCACTTCCTGCACCTGCACCACTGCAATCTTCCCTGTTTGGTCGTCTAGATAGTCCGTTTGCATCCATTCACTTCACAGTTTGTGTTTCAAATAATCTAGGAGTATTTTGTCTTTACCTTTTATGTTTTTGGTACTACGTTTGGATGTCGAGTTAAGACATTTGCAGCTGAAGTTGAAATTCCAAATCCAGCCTGTAGTTTAACACAGTGCGCTGACACCTGTGTTAAACCTTATTTAAATGTAAATATCATATTTTCAATAACTGTTTAAAAGAGGGGCCGGGAACCTCTGGCTCGCGGCCAGATGTGGCTCTTTTGATGACGGCATCTGGCTCACAGAAAAATCTTAGCTGATCTTTCTTAACACAAGTAATGAATAATTCCGCTGATTTTCAAGTAAAACATTACAAAAATCACAGTGTTAAAAATAATCTTCCCAAAAAATTCTTGTGCATTCTATAGGCTACAATATCTTTTTACCGCAAATGTTCAGGGTTGCTCTGCTGGAGCCTATCACATCTGTGCTTCAGTATATGGGAGGGTTCCACACCTCTATTTTTATTGGATTAAATGTGGTAGCCTACACGAGTCATTGTGAGGTGAAGCAGAACTTCCCGCCGTTTAATTAGAAAGTTAGCAAGCTGATTTATACAGCGCAAACTCTTTTGCCGAAGAAGATATATATATATATATATATATATATATATATATATATATATATATATATATTTATATATATATTTTTTAGCTTTGACAGATAGTTCTGAAGCCCGTGTGGCAATCAGGGTCAATTGATAATAAGGACGCAATTAAACCAGAAGTGTCACTGTGCTCAAGTTTAGCGCAGGCAGCGGCATTTCTGGACACTGCGTGCACGCCGTGGTTTCTTAATTCGCTCTCATACTTAAATTCTCTGCACAGCAATAAAACAACACTTTGATGCCAGGATAGTTGCCCCCATGCACCGCGGACAAAGACACAGTGGAAAAGGGAGATGAGAGAAGAGGCTCGGAGGTTAGACGTGGAAACGGCCACAGTGCTTCCTTCAGACTCCAGTTTGGCGAAAACTCTGTATTTAGTTGTATTAAGAGTTACAAATTAAAAATAATAAATATTGTATGGCTCTCACGAAAATAATTTTTTGGCCAAAGACGTTCCCGACCCCTGGTCTGAAAGGTACCTACTAAGAAACTTTCAACGCGAACAGCAAAGTGGAAAAACTCAAGTGTTGGATGTGCTCGCCCCCTACAGGTGGATGGAGGCGTGTCTGGACGAGGAGCTCCCGCCCACCACAGAGCTGGAGGAGGGGCTTCGGAACGGCGTCTACCTGGCCAAGCTTGGAAACTTCTTTGCGCGCGCACCGTCTCGCTGAAGAAGATCTACGACCGCGAGCAGACGCGCTACAACCGTTAGCCTCTCGCTGGAGGAGGAGGTCCACAGATGGGAAGATCTGTTACTTTACTTGAATAGGTTTTTCAGCTATCTGTACTTTACTTGAGTGTTTTTACTGTCACTCCCCACATTTGTACACAAATATCGAAATCTTTTTAATTCTTACATCGAAACAACATACCCGTTACTGCATTTAAAAGCTTTTAAAAGACACAAATTTTGTTCAATTCACTTATTATTTATATTGTATTTGTTGTTACTTGAATTGGAGCTATTTGAACTCTTCTGTTGTGTAGTTGAATATGAAAGTCAATGATACTTAAAATGGAGACTATTTGAGAGGACTTTGGCTTTGGGATCACGGTTCTGTACGTTTTTGGTACAGAAGAATATAAACATGTAGAAAATAACATGGGTTGTTATTAGCTCAACGTCCAATAATGGCTAAACTGGTCAGAACTATGAATAATTACAGTTTCAATTTTGCAAAATTATCAACCAATGTATTGTTTCATTAATTGCAAAAAATATATATATTTACTTAAGTACATTAGGAAACCTGTCCCACTGTATTAGGCAACACTTTTACTTGAGTAACGCAGCCGAGTTGAAACGGTACTTTTGCTCTTACCAGAGTATTTTTTTACATAAGTAAAATTATCTATACTTAAGTACAAAATATGAATGCTTTTGCCGCCTCCGGTGCCCTCTGACTGGCCACGTCATCTTCTGCTCCCCCCAGGCGACGGGCCTCCACTTCAGACACACTGACAACGTCATCCAGTGGCTCAATGCCATGTCGGAGAAGGGTCTGCCCAAGGTGAAACACACACACACACACACACACACACACACACACACACCGAGCAGCATCAGGAGAATCATGTGAGTGGAACTTCCTGATCAGTGTCTCTGTGGCTGCGACGGGAGTTGACTTGAACGCACCCTGGCGTTGTGAAAGCTGCTGTTGGTGTGAATCAGCGCCGCAGGCACGCACGCCCCGGCACGCCGCCTGACTCACTCCGACCCGTCTGCCTCTTTCAGATCTTCTACCCCGAAACCACAGACATCTATGACAGGAAGAACATGCCGCGCTGCATCTACTGCATACACGCGCTCAGGTACGCCCCCCGCAGGTCGGAGTGTCGCGTCCTTGAGGGCTCACAGCAGCGGCAGCAGAGCGAGAATGCACGGCGTCAGTGTAGGCGCTCCGTTTTCACATGTTTGCTCTTCGTCTTGACGCCTTCAGTTCTTTGAGGAGCTCTTCAGACGTCCAGAGAGCAGCAGCGTATTTAGCCTCCTGTTTACAACTGCTGCTTTGCTGAGCTTCCCACTGAAGTGTTGACGAGCAGCAGCTAAGATCGAGTTACAACTTTATTTCGAACAATTTAAGGGGCTAAAATAAATAAAAATCAATCATTCAGAAATCTTAAAAAATTTTAAAATCAAATTTTTTGTAAACTTAATAAATACAAAGAATTAACAGAAAGCCAGCATGCAAAGTATTCTTGTGGCTTTACAAATACAATTGGTTCGTTTGGACACATTAATATTAAATATGTTTTTTTTTTTTCTTCTATTTTATTGTTTTCCTCTTTCATTCCTTATTTCCTTTTTCCTTTCCCTCTGTTCTCTCCTTCCCTTTTTCTTTTTTTGTCTGAATTAGAATGGGAAGAAACAAATGCTTTTCTAGTCTGATCCCAATTTTAAAATACTCAATTATTTACTAATTATACCCTAAACAACCCTTTATTAACAACTTTGTTAATATTGTCAAAGTCAAATGAAACATGAAGGAGAGGAAGTATTGGGAGCTGCTGCTCCTTTAGAACCTCTGTTGTGTTTTCAGGTTTGTTTGATTTGTTTTTTTTTTTTTGTTTTTTCCATTTTAATAAAATTCCGCAAACTTCAGCTTCTTCTCTCTGAGTGAAAGAAAGCCTGTGTCAGAGAAGCGTGAAGGGAGCAGCGACAGCAGGCCGACTGCTGCAGCATCAGCCTGAACCTCCGTATCAACTGTGTTCATTATTTATGCGCCGTCGGCTGTCTCAGATTTCTGTCTCACCTTTTTTATTTTTCCAATGACAGCCTGTATCTGTTCAAGCTGGGTCTGGCCCCGCAGATCCAGGATCTGTACGGAAAAGTCGATTTCACGGGTGAGCTGCAAGTCTCTGCTTCACTCTCTCGTGGGTTGACCTGCGCAAACCGCTGACTCGCTCCGTCTGCCCCGTCGTCTCTCACAGAGGAGGAGATCAACAACATGAAGAGCGAGCTGGAGAAGTACGGCATCCAGATGCCCGCCTTCAGCAAGATCGGCGGCATCCTGGCCAATGAGCTGTCTGTGGACGAGGCTGCACGTGAGAGATGGCTCTGATGATGTCACAAGGGGAGGGGCCTGGAGTCTGAAGTTTGACAAACTTTAACCGTTTCATCGCCTTGGGGCATTTATCGCTGTATGAAATCCACAATAGACATGACGGGTTGAGGGAGCTGAAGCATTTCCTCCTGAAACATCTCATCGTTAGTCCAACAAGTTCACTGTAATGATTCATGGTCGTTGGGGGGTTTAGCCGTCACTGTTTCCCTATTGGAATGAGAAACAGATCAGTGTACACACTAGGCACACTAGTGTACAATGTCAATGTCAGGTGTGCTGTGAAAAATTATCCAATTTCACTTAATTGGCTTAAAACAAATAATAAGGTTCCAGTGTGGAGGGACTGTGAGCCTGTTTTACTCCCAGGACATCAGCTTTGTGTGCATCTGAACAGACCCAGGTTTCACACTGACTGAGTCTATAGAAATTTGGAGACTAAATTGTTATTATTGGGCTAAAAAGCTGTCATTTTAGAATATTTTTGATTTGTGGTGGGATTTTTTTCAATGTAAAAAATGTGCCGTGGCTGAGAAATGTTGAAAAACACGTTTTATAACCTTTGTGGTGTGAAACGTTTGCACATCTGCAAGTAGATGGAACTGGACACTTTTTGCTTGTTTTTTTTTTTTCGCCACGTCTATCTGCTATAACGATAGAATAAAAACTCAAAGCCAAAATCATAAATATCATCATTTTTAAATTCAGCAATTCTTTGTGCACATACAGTTAATCTAGTTGTCTTTTTAAGGTTGTGCTGTTAGCCTCCCGGTTATAATTAGCGCTAATCTCCCCCGGACCATTTCCTCACCGCATCGTCCTCCGTCCCCAGTGCACGCCGCTGTGATCGCAATCAACGACGCCATCGACCACGGCGTCCCCGAAGGCACCTTGGCGGCCATGCAGAACCCCAACGCCATGCTGGTCAACCTGGACCCCAGCGGCATCCACGACTACCACCACACGTTGTACCGCGCCAAAGGCGAGAAGGTGGCCAGCTCCCGCAAACGGGTACGTTCCGGTCCAGGGAGGGGTCAGGGGTCGGGGGTCGTGGATGGGGGAGAGAGAGGGGCGCTGGGCAGAAAACAGCCGTGGCCCCGGGGGCCCGAGGTCATAAAAGGTCCCAAATGGTTCCTGATGGGGAAGTAATCTGGGAAGGAGCCTGAAGCTGAACTGTATTTTAGCATCAGGAAACGCTGAGGTGGCACAAAAGAAAGACATTAAAACCAGGGTGATGGTGAAATGGCTTCAGAATGCGGTGCTCAAATAGACGGGTGGTAAAAAAAAAAAAAATCAAAAAACCACCCTCATCAGCAAGTTCCCCTCCTGTCAGGGTTAAGAGTCGTGACGAAGACGTGTTTCATGTGCGTTTCCAGCAAATGGAGAACGCCGACGCAGAGCGGGACGTCTACGACGAGCTCCTCACGCAGGCCGAGATCCAGGGCAACGTCAACCAGGTCAACGGTGAGTCACGTGTTGGGAAGGAGTGGGCGGCGGCCGTCTCAGCGAGCGAGCCTGCATCTGCATTGGCTTTCACTTTGGAGTGTGAAAGCGCCGGGACGCGCCTGCAGATGTGATTTAGGGCTCTCTTCATCCCACAGTCAGCAACGCGCTGAAGGCGGCCGAGGACGCCCTCCTGGCCGGCGACGAGGAGAAGCTGTTTGAGGCTCTGAAGGCCATGGGCATCCAGAACCTGCAGGCCCAGAACAAAGGCTGGTACCTGAAGCAGCTGCTGGCCGACCGGGAGAACAAAGAGCAGGTGGGTGCTCCAAGAGTCTGTCACCGCAGCAGAGGTGACAGAAGTATTCACATTCTGCACTTGGGTGAAATTACAGATACTTGTGTGAAACAAAAATCAATTTAATGAAACTACAGTTAATTTTGCGAAAATGAAAAAGTTGTGACAGAATAATCTGGACAGAACTGACCAGGGGTCAGCTTTGCTGCTAACAATTCTACAGAATTTGTGCCTTTTAACCACAGAAATAACCAGGATGTTTGTGTAATCTGAGTGGAAAGTACAGATATTTGTGGACAAAATAGGGAGTCAAAGAAAAAAAGTCGTCAGAAAAAGAAATAATTAATGAACTAAAGTTTATTTTATTTTATATTAGGTGATTAACTAAATTTAGTTAATTAACTAAATTAAAATAAACAAATAAAATCATTTTAGTTAATTAACTATTTTAGTTGGTTAATTAAGTCAAATAAAATAATCTCAGATAACTAAAATACAGATAAGCTGGAAAAAAAAAAAAAACTACTTTAGTACTTACTTTGTTATTTCCCACCTCTGTCACTTCAAACACACCCAGTAGCAGGCCAGGTGTCTCTGAGCCTTAGGTAACTGACTTCCTGTCTCCACCCACTGCTACGTCTCCAGGGCTCGCCAGGAGAAGCGCTGACCAAGGACGAGCTGCTGAACGGCGTGGACGCGGCCAATCAGGTGGCTGACGGCTACCTAAAGAGTGAGCACGCCGATCTATAACTAACCACTCACATCTGGTCTGCTAACAGTGTTAGCTGGGGCTTTTTTCCAGCTCAGTGGAGCTTTTTAGCTGACACTCGCTATGTTTCAGTCGTTTGATGATAATAATAATAATAATAATAATAATAATAATAATAATGATGATAATGATAATGATAATGGATTGGATTTATATAGCACTCTTCTCGGCACTCAAAACACTTTGAACCCATTATTCATTCACACCACATTCACACTGGTGGTAGTAAGCTACATGTGTAGCTCACAGTTGCCCGGAGGCAGAGTGATGGGTGGCAGTACTGGGATGGAGCAGTATTTGAACCCCCAACCTTTCGGTCATTGGACAACCTGCTCTACCTCCTGAGCTACAGTCAAATGTTAGATGATACAAATCCGACTTTTCAGTCCGTCTGCTGCGCAGAAGAGGGCGGGGCTTATGCGCTATAATGCATCCAGTCACTGGGGGGCAATGAAGACGTTTAGGCTGTAATTATTACTTCTTGATTTTGCAAAAAAAAAACCAAAACAAAACATTGATGTGGAATAGTAAAATTTCAACGGTAAAATGTTTATTTATTCATATGTTCATTTTCCCGAACTTTGTGGAAGAGACGAATGAAACTAAGCGATATAAATTATTATTAGCGTTTTTCTTTTATAACAGACACATGACTATTTTGAGATGTGTCTGCTATGAAAAGAAAAACGTTAATGATAATGTGAACCTTATGGAGACACAATGAACCTCATTCAGAAACTGCACGACCCCCCCCGGCTCCTCCCAGAGCCCTTCTGAACCAACCAGCTGTCTCGTCTCTCCCGCGTGTCCGCAGTGCTCAAAGCAGTGGAGCGCATCAACACCGCCGTCAGGGCCGGCGTTCCTGAGAAGACGGTGGAGGAGCTCATGAACCCAGACGCTCAGCTGCCCGAAGTTTACCTGCACGCCGCCGACCTGTACCAGAGGGAGCTGGCCGCTCTGCAGCAGCAGAGCCCCGAGGTAGAGAGTGTCGCCGTCACATGATCCAGCCAGACTGTCAGACTGACCAACTGCAGCAGCAGCAGCAGCAACTTCCTGTCCTAGTCACAGCTCAACTGGCTGCAGCTCCGCCTCTTTTTGTCCAAAGGACACTGATTGGTTCGGTCAATCTGTGACCGGCTGAGATTGACACGGATCTTTCTAAGATGGATCACTTTGAATCCATGCATCCTTCGTTTATTTGTTTTTCAAAATAAATTGTTTTTACAATATCTGTTTCGATAACCAAAATGGAAAAACAAAAAGAAAAAAAAATCTCTTAGATGAATGTAGTAGAAACCGGTATTCACGCCTTGCCTGAAATCAAAGTATCCAAATTGGACAGTCGCCCGTTATCCGCTGTTTTTTCATTTTGTTTGACGAAACAAATATTTAGAAAAAAAACAAGTCGTTGCGGGTTTTTTGTTTTGAAAAACAAATGAACGTCTGACCCACAGATGACTTTGAAGAGTTCCACTTGAACTCTCACCTTCCTCACAAAACAAAACCAGCTGAAATGCAATTGCTTTCATTTGCATGCAGCTGCAATGCAGCAAACCTCTCCCATCAGGTTCATTTTCAAAGCAGCGCTCATCAAATGAGATTTAGGACACACGGGAAGCAAAAAAAACACACGGGTCAACATCTTCTCCCTGGAGGTTGAAAGTGTGCCTTGGTCCCATAGGGGGCGCTGTCCCACCCCGAGCTGCTGGTGGCTGTGGAGATGCTGTCGGCGGTGGTGCTGATGAACCAGGCCATGGAGGCGGGCGACCGCGCCGCCCTGTGGAAGCAGCTGTCCAGCACCGTGACGGGACTCAGCAACGTGGAGGACGAGTACGCCCAGAGGTGAGCGCACGGTGCCACGGCCACACGCACTCAGTGCGTGCCCATGCTCAGAGGTGTTCACATTCTGTACTTTCTGTACTGTTAAACTGCGGACTCTTGTGTAAAAAAAAAAAAAAAAAATCTGTTAAAAGAAAAGAAAAAGTACTGATTCAACTCCGTGACTAAAGTGAAAGTAAGAAAGTTCAGGTTCTGAAATGCACTGGAGTGAAAAGTCAAACTGATTGTTTTGCACAGAATAATCTGGACTGAACTGAGCAGAGGTCAGAGGTCAGAGGTCTTGATGAGCATCTGGGTCATTTCAACAGCTTTGCTGCTCTCAATACTGTAGTATCTTTTTCCTTTTCAGCTGCAGCACAACTAAACTGGAAACAGTAACAGTAGCTCTGACCAATGAGCAATTAGTGGACGTTAACACTTTTAATAACAATAACCAGTGTTATTTTCTGCGTGTTGATCTTTCTCCGTCCTGAAAACGGACTGAGCAGTGACACCAAAGCCGAGATATTATGAAAATAATCTCCCTCTCAAATATGATCAACTTTTCAATTGAACTACACAACAGCAGAGTTCAAATAGCTCCACATCAGGCAACAACAAATGCAATAAATGGAAATAATAAGTGATTTTTGGGTCTTTCAAACCAAAAAAAAAACAAAGCACTAATGTTTTTCCAGTGTAAGAAGAAGAAAGTGCAGATATTTGTGAACACCTCTGGCGACGCTGACCTGCGCCCCCTGTCGGCCTCCCGCAGGTACATGGACGAGCTGATGCGTCTGAAGGCGGCGGCTGCCGAGCAGGGCTGCGACTACCTGACGTGGAACGACATCCAGGCCTGTATCGACCAGGTCAACCTGGCGGTGCAGGAGGAGCACGAACGTAAGGAGGCGCTGCAGTTCTGTCCTGTCATTTGTCTCGTCATTTATGTTGTGTAGCATGATGGAAGCCTGATGGCAACCAGCTGGGAGTTCAGACCTGCTAGTTTCTCTTTAGGGACAACATTCAAAACTCAGTGCTTTACCCGTATGACAGTTTCAAGGTAAAACATTATGTTTTATAATAAAGCTTCAACCAAACTGGAATCTATTCAGAACATAATGAACTTCGACAACTATACAGACCTTCTGACTTGACATCTCTCTCACACACACTCACACACACACACCTGGCCAGCCGCACCTGACTGGGGAACCCACCTCTTCTTTACCAAACCACATCCACCAGCTGCTTCGCTGCTCAGGAGGAAGTGTGGCCGCACGCTCAGCTAGTGTCACTTGCGGGCTCGTGCGATGGATGATGACGCCTAGAAAAAGTAGGCGGTCCTCCTCTGGCCTACTGCAGCCAACCAGGCAAAGTGGTGCCTGCCATCAAAGAGAAAATAATAACAAGAACCATTCGTGCCAGCAAACAAACGCAAACAATAAAAGCAAAAGTAATTCTCACAGAATCTCGTCCCTCGAGATTTTCTGAGAATTACGGTTTATGGGATTCACATCATTCAATAGAAACACCTGCAAATTGCAATTGTACTTTGTCAAAAAAAAATTTTATTTTGCAAAAAACTGTAATGGAAACACAGCTAATGTGGAAGAAATTATTAGAAAAAATGTATTTTTTAAAATTTTGCAAACTCACCAAATCAATTCCACAGCTTATGAAACAGAAAAAAGAAAAACTGTGTGTTTGTGTGTTTGTGTGTTTGTGTGCAGGCATCGCTGCCATTGGTCAGATCAACGAGGCCCTGGACGAGGGCGACCCCTCCAAGACTCTCGCCATGCTGCAGAACCCCTCGGCCAAACTGCTGGACGTGGACCCGTCGGTGGCTCAGCACTACCACGACAAGCTGCTGGAGGCTCGCAGGGAGAAGGCCCACGTAGGAGCGCACGCACACACACACACACACACACACACACACACACACACACACACACACTGGCTCAACATTTCCTTTAATTTGCTTTTTAAAATGCATTTCTGCATTTTTCATGCAAATATTGTACAAAATACTTGTGCAGAGTTTTTTCTACTTTTCCATAACCCCTTTCAAACATGATGTGCTGCATAGAACACTGTGACACCGATAGAGGTAGCAAAGGTGTGTTTGTGTGCGTCTGAGGGAGTGACTGTTTGAGTGCAGCCTGTCAAATGTCAGAGTCGTCGACCTGCTGTGTGTCACCACATGACATTAAAAAACGGTTGCTGTCGTCTTGTCACACACACACACACACACACACACACACACTTCCTGTCTGACTGTCCTGTGGAGTTCTTTCCATTACTGCACTATTTTTTTATTGAACAATTTGAAACACAAACTCTCAAAGAGGATGAGAGCTATACAGTTGAAAGTTAGGGTACAGCATAAAAGCACAAAAATACATCATGAGAAGGGAAAGAAAAACAAAACACAAACAGAACAGCACCAAATAGCATCAAAGAGGATAATGTGCAAAAGATACATTTCATAAGGCATTTATATTTTACATAAATGGAGCAGCGAGAGCAGAATACGTGCAAAATCCAGGCTTAATTTCTTGCTTTTATCTTTTTAAGCGATGAAAAAAAACTTAAAATCATTTGTAAAACTAGGGAAGGAAGGCTGAAAGGAAAGCTGTTCCTCCATTTAGCCCAATAGATTTATTTCCCCAACAGTACGATGATGTTAATGGTGTCTGCAACATGTGAGGCTAAATTATCCATATAAAAAATATTCTGATATAATGCAAATGGCGAAATATCAGGGAAATCATCCTTTCATCCTCATCCTCATGTTGGCGCACTTTCCCCTTCTCTTGACACACTGGCCCCGGGCTGTGCCTCACCCTCCTCACTTGCAATTTGCATGATGCGGCAGGAAGTCGCTGCGAGTCGGTTTCCTACCGCCGAGGTGACAGCGAGGTGAATAATGTTGAAAGTCAAACTGATCGGACGCAGCGCTCGTCTGTCTGGTGCTTCGGCAAGACAGTTGTGTTTGTAGCGCCACTGAAGACGAGGAGGAGGGGGAGTCGGTGCCCATCGACGCTGGGCACTGGGAACCTCGTCAGGAGGAAAAAACAGAAAGGAGGAGGGGAAAAAAAGACATTTTTCTGCCTGGGTTACAGGAAGGAGGCGGTCCTCGCCACCGTCTGCTTCCTTAAAAGGACAGAAAGCTGAACATTATATTAAATGGACCGGAGACATTGGTACACACACACACACACACCCCTCAGGTTGCTTGGTGAAAGTGGTGTTTGCAGTCTGACTTCCTGCTGGGTTTCAGCAGGTGAAAAGAATACTCTGACCGGGCTGTGGCCACTTCCTGTCTGACTTTATGATGCAAGTAGGACGGCGTATGGGCGGGACTTTTTTTTGTTGTTGTTTTTTTTGGTTAATTTTTTGTGTTTTCTGCTGTAAAAACAGATTCTTTTTTTTTTTTTAGTTGTGTGGTTTTTTTTAACCAGTCTTTATCTTCACCTATGGCACTGCAGACTCCATCAAGGGCTCAAAATAGCCCAGCAGGAAGTGACTTCAACAGGCAACAATCAGTCCCAACCCGGCAAAGAAAAGGGGGAACTACTGTCAACAGTCTCTGTGGAAAAAGGGCCCTTTACAAAGAGCAGGAAGTCCCGCCCACAATCTGCTGGTGGACCCGCCCAGTGTAGCCAACCACTGTATCGCTGCTGTGTGTGTGTGTGTGTGTGTGTGTGTGTGTGTGTGTGTGTGTGTGTGTGTGTGTGTGTGTGTGTGTGTGTGTGTGTGTGTGTGTGTGTGTGTGTGTGTGCTCCCCCAGTCTCTTCACTATTCATATTGATGAAAACAACCACTTTCACTACCTCTATGCCCCTCCCATACGCCTCGCGTGCACACCGGCAGCTCCACAGCTCCAAATATTTGTCTGCAAAAGGCTAAATGCTAATTAGTATAGCCTCTTAGCCCCTCCCCCAACAAGTTCCTCAGACAGATCAGGTATCAGTCCAACTTGCCGCCCCGCCCCCAGGGGCTGCATGCAGCAACGCACCAACGCAAGAAGACGGCAGGATGAGCCTGCACCATGCAGAGGCAGATGGCGCCCTCTGGCTGCAGTCAGGCGTAATTGCAGGCACATTTCAAACTGAAGCGTGCTCAGTTGGTGCAGTCGATTGTTGTTGTAGTTGTCGTCGATGATGTTTTTTGGGACATTCGTCTGAAAGGCTGAAACAAACGCGTGCGAGACGTTTCAGTGTCCATCGCAAACAGCAGGAGGAGACAAACGCTGAGCAGCATAAACAGCTGGACACTGAACTGGATAAGAGCAGCTGCCTGGTGGCTGTGTTGACTAGCAAAACAAATTGATAAATGATTGATTTTAAATAGAACAGAGTTCTTGTAAAATACCATGTGGATTTTATTTATTGTGGGAGCCCCTTTCAATCGTCCTCAAAATCCTCATTGAATTTCACTTTGTGTCCAACCTGAATGTCTTCATGGCTTTTGTGTCCTTCCAGGAGACCCAGGATCCCTCAGCTGTTCTGTGGCTGGATGAGATCCAGGACGCTATCCTGAGAGCCAATCAGGACACACAGGAGGCCCTCCTGTGTAAGCACGCACACACACACACTCACAAATTATTATACATTCATACAGCAGTCCCACTGGTGGTGGTCAACCTCTGAAAATGACTGGATGCAACTTCAACCTGTGTGAAGCTGAGCACTGATGTACTTTATTGATCCCAAGTTGAGAACCTCTGCTTTTGCAGTGCTAAAAACATACAAAAAACAATACAAACTAATACAGCAATCACTAGAGGGAGTCTTCAAATGAATTCAAATGGAGCAAAGAACAAGAGCAAGATGTGCATGGTGACCGTGTGTCTGTGTGTGTGCGCACCACTCTCTCCTGCAGTCTCTCAGTCCATCCAGGCCATCAACGAGGCAGTGGACGCCGGCGATCCTGCCCAAACACTGGCAGCCCTGCGGAACCCGGGGGCGGGGCTTTACGGCGTGACATCAGAGTGTGCCCAGACCTACCAGACTGACCTAGCCAGGATCAAGGAGGAGAAGAAGGCCGAAGGTGAGCGGCAAGAAAGTCACGAGTGGCCTGCTGGCTGCCACGGTTGTGCTGCTGCAGTTTCTGAGTGTGTGTGTGTGTGTGCGTGTGTGTCTGCCTCCCCAGGTGACACTGGCAGCCAGTGGGTGAAGCACTGGGTGAAGGGCGGCCACAACTACTACTACAACCTGAACAACAAGGAGGGCACGTGGGTGGAGCCAGAGGGCTTTGAGCAGAACAACACACAGCTCAACAAGGATGACATCCAGGTGGGTCCCTGCACATGCCGGCCGGCGCACCAGTGCCCCCAGCTGGACGAGCGTTGAACGACAGCCGTAGAGAACTGCTCTAAAGATGTCAATCTGAGGAAGTTCATTGTTATTTAAGTTTATTCAGAAAAAAAATACGTATTTACTTAAATTTAGTATTTTGGGAAATTTTTTTAGATTTAGCCCTGTGTTTGCAGTACGGAAAGGATTAGTGATTTGAATGATGGCAGGTCAGTACAGTCATGGATGTAGGTTGAGATTGAGTTCCAGAGGAACAGAGAAGGCACGCCTCCCCCATTAAAAGGCACTATTAAATGTATTTGTGGCAGCTTATTTGAATTTCTCATGAAAGGTTATTATGGCCCTTTGGATTACAATAAAGTGGGTGAAATGACGGCTGTTTGAAATGTGTGGCACCCTGTGTGTGTGTGTGCGTGTCCCTCAGTCGGTGGTATCCGGAGTGACCACGGCCTACAACCGAGAGCAGCTGTGGCTGGCCAACGAGAGCCTCATCACCAAGCTGCAGGCCCGTTGCCGCGGCTACCTGGTGAGGAAGGGCCTGCGGGAGCGCATGGACTACCTCAAGTCCAACGAGCAGGCTGTCACCAACATACAGGTGAGGCGTAACGCTGCCGCGAAGACGCGAGCAGGCGCTAGCAGGCCACCGTAGTCTTGACTGTGTGTCGTCTGTGTCGGCAGGCTCACTGGAAGGGCTACAAGCAGAAGAGGAAGTTCAAAGACAGGCAGAAGTATCTGACGGACCACAGCGGCGACGTGGTCAAGGTGACTTTCCGCAGAGCTTCCCTTCCCCCCCGCGCCCCCTCCTGCGTTCTGCAGCGGACTCGGCTGACCTCAGGTGACCTTTTGCCCTCTGTCCCTCTCAGATCCAGTCCATGGTCCGCATGAATCAGGCTCGCAAGAAGTACAGGGATCGACTCAAGTACTTCAAAGACCATGTGAGTTTATTCAAAAAATAAATAAATGACTTATAAATTCATTCTAGTGTTAATTACTATGACAATGGATGCCTCTATACTCGCCATTATAATCCAGAGCTTTATTCTTCTGAACAATAATAATGATAATATAAAATGATAATTTATTTGACTAACTTTAACCTATTAAAATCCAATGTATACTAAAAATTAAATAAATTTTGTTGGGATTTTAATAATTTTTTTTCTCAATTCCAATTTAACTTCTTCCACTTTTGTACATCCTGTTCTCAAAATGCTTCTGCTTTCAAGGAAGACTTGGATTAACAGCATTATTTAGCAAAGGTCGATTCCTTTGAAAAACATAAATGACAAAAGACATTAAATTCATCGCCTGTAGCCGACCAGTTCGAGCTGCTCAGCTGTGTTTTAGTGATGGCAAACGAGGTTTTCAATCCCAGTTTCATTGACCAAAAAACATCAAGTTAAGCGATTTTCAATTTAAAATATCGATCCCTCCTTCCGTCAGTGCCCGATGTTCCACTGTCAATAACCCCCGTGTGTTCAAGCCCCCGAGGAGCCATTCAGTTTGGGATCATGTGGGAACTAAAGACGTAAACTGTCTCCAGCCAATAACAGCAGATTGGGCCGCAGGGGTTTAAAGGCCCGGTGGGCAAGATTTTAGTGGCATCTAGTGGCAGGAAAGTGCACTGGAAACAAAGAAAGGGCATTGTTTTTATAATCATTTCATAATGTTTAATAATACAAATGGACGAGTTGTTTATAATGAGCTAATCGTCTACCGCTTCGAGGCGAGAGACAAAGTCAGCGTAGTCATGAAAACAATGCTAAAAGGCTCTCTCTCTCTCTCTCTCTCTCACTCTCTCACTCTCTCACTCTCTCTCTCTCCCTCTCTCCCTCTCTCTCTAATTGTGCCCATTTGCATTCGAAGGTTCGAATCATTGCAAACAAATTTCCCCAGACACCTCCTCTGACCTCCCTGCAGGGTCGGATGGAGGCATTAAAGTCTGATCCAGCACTGTAACGAGGAGCGTCGCTCGGCCGCTCTAACCGCTTGCTTCCCCTTGTGCTGCAGATCGATGACGTGGTGAAGATCCAGGCCTTCATCAGAGCCAACAAGGCCAGAGACGACTACAAGACGCTGAGTGAGTAGAATCTCCAACATAGCCTCCGCTTCCCTCCTGATCCTCGGCTCACCGTCTCTCTCCCTCTCCTCCTCATCTTCCTCATCTTCCTCCTCTTCCTCCTCCTCTTCTTCTTACTCCCCCTTCTCCTCACCTCCTTCCTCCTCCTCCTTTACCTAATCGTCCTCCTCCCTCTCCTTCTCTTTCCCTTCCTCTTCCTCCTCCTCCTCTTCTTCTTACCCCTCCTTCTCTTCCTCTTCTTCTCCCCCTTCTATAACTCATCTTCCTTCCCCTCCCTCTCCTTCTCTTTCTCTTCCTCCTCCTCGTCCTCCTCCCCTTCCTCCTCCTCCTCTAACTCATCTTCCTCCTCCATCGCCTTGTCTTTCTCTTCCTCCTCCTCTAACTCATCTTCCTCCTCCATCGCCTTGTCTTTCTCTTCCTCCTCCTCATCTTTCTTCTCCTCTTCTAACTTATCTCCTCCTCCTTCTCTCTCTTCCTCCTCCTCATCTTTCTTCTCCTCTTCTTCCTCCTCTTTCTCTAACGTGTCTTCCTCTTCCTCCCTCCTCTTCTTCTTCCTCCTCCTTCTCCTCCCCTTCCTCTTCCTCTTCTAACTTATCTCCCTCCTCCTCCTTCTCTTTCTCTTCCTCCTCATCTTTCTCCTCCTCTTCTGTCTTCTCTTCCTGTTCTTTTACCTCCTTCTCCTCATCTCTCATCCTCTTTTTCTCCCCCTCCATCTTCATCCTCCTCCTCTCCCTCCCTGCAGTCAGCGCCGAGGATCCCCCGATGGCCGTGGTGCGGAAGTTCGTCCACCTGCTGGACCACAGCGACCAGGACTTCCAGGAGGAGCTGGAGGTGATGCGCCTGTGCGAGGAGGTGGTGACCAACATCCGCTCCAACCAGCGGCTGGAGAACGACCTCAACCTGATGGACATCAAGATTGGCCTGCTGGTGAAGAACAAGATCACGCTGCAGGAGGTGGTGTCGCACAGCAAGAGGCTCACCAAGAAGAACAAGGGCCAGCTGTCCGACATGATGATGATGAACAAGACCAGGGGCGGCCTCAAGGCCCTCAGCAAGGAGAAGAGGCTCAAGCTGGAGGCCTACCAGTACCTCTTCTACCTGCTGCAGGTAGCGGCACTTCCTGTCATCTCGCACCGCCACTTCCTGTCTGCTCGGACAGATAGACAGAGTGAGAGAGAGAGAGAGAGAGATTCTTCTCTCCACAGTTCCTAAAACCATCAGGGAAGTAGACTGAAAGAAGAACTGTTTTAGTTCCTACATCCTTGTCACAATTTACAAATTCCCACTTCAGGTTTCAGGTTTATTTGCCACTTTTTGCCTCACTCCCTTTTTTTCACTTGAGTTTTTTACTGAGAATTTTTCCACATGTAGTTGCAACATCCGAACAGACACAAGCACTCAAGAAAGAAAAATACGAAAGGGAAAAAAGACAAAATATGGGAGTCTCTTTGAAAGCAGTCCAACCATAGCCCTTCTTTTTTTATCACTTTTCTGAATTCTGAATTAAATTCTGAACAAGAGGTCCAACCGTAATTCCAACATTGTGATGAATTTGTGACTTTAGGTCAACAGTTTGCAGGTTTTGGGCCACCTTGAAAGAATTGGCGTCCTGATCTCCGGTGTAAAAATGATCGTGGGCATTGGATTCGTCTCTACCGACTCTCTTGTCTCGTTGCAGACCAACCCGACCTACCTGGCCAAGCTCATCTTCCAGATGCCCCAGAATAAATCCACCAAGTTCATGGACTCTGTGATCTTCACGCTGTACAACTACGCCTCCAACCAGAGGGAGGAGTACCTGCTGCTCAAGCTCTTCAAGACGGCGCTGCAGGAGGAGATCAAGTGAGTCTCGCCTACTTCTTCCACATTTTTTCTTTTGTTTTGTTTTTTGAAAAGGAAAGGAAAAAACAAAACCTCCAACCACTTGCCTGCAGGTCAAAGGTCGACCAGATGAAGGAGATCGTCACAGGGAACCCCACCGTCATCAAGATGGTGGTGAGCTTCCACAGAGGAGCGCGGGGTCAGAACGCCCTGCGGCAGATCCTGGCGCCCGTCGTCAAGGAGATCATGGACGACAAGACGCTCAACATCAAGACGGACCCGGTGGACATCTACAAGAGCTGGGTCAACCAGATGGAGACGCAGACTGGAGAGGCCAGGTGAGACTCATTAAAAGACGATCTAGCACAGTGTCTTCTTTTGCCTCATTTTATTTAGATTGGATTTGTTATCATGAAATAACATGAAAATTGTCCAGTAAAAACTGGAAACTATTCATGGAATTACACAGTCCTGAGCCTTTCACTATCACGAAATCATGTCATCGTTTCATGTAATAGCATGATAATTATCATGCGAAAAATGCGAAACATTTCACATAATTACGATACTAAACCCTTTTTTTTTTTAGCATGGCAGCAATATGTTTCCGTGCCATATAAATTAAATTCTGAACGTTATTTATTTATTTGGATCCCCATTAGTCACAACCAGCGGTAGTTACTACTTTTCCTGGGGTCCACGTTATCAGGTCCCCCTAGTGGCCATTTGCAGCACAGCTCACAAACGCAGGGCTTCGTCCAAACTCTGGATCTATTTCATGTGTCCCTCCCACAGCAAGCTGCCTTACGACGTGACTCCGGAGCAGGCCATGAGCCACGAGGAGGTGAGGACCCGACTGGAGGCCTCCATCAAGAACATGAAGGCCATCACCGACAAATTCCTCTCCGCAATCATCGTGTCGGTGGACAAGATCCCGTAGGTTCCTCGTCAACGGCTTCCTCACGCCAATGTCAGGTAGCAGCCGATTGGTTCCCGCTCCGTCTCACCACGTCTGTTGTCCAATCGCAGCTACGGGATGCGCTTCATCTCCAAGGTGCTGAAGGACACTCTCCAAGAGAAGTTTCCCGACACTACCGAGGACGAGCTGCTCAAGGTTTGCGTTGGAACTGATGTTTGTTGTGCAGATTCAGGTGCTCACGCGTCATTAGGTTAAAAGCTTGATCAATATCACACTGACAATAATGCCTCATGTGCTGTTAAAAGTTTTCCTCGGCAAAGAGTGTAGGAGAGAGACTGGAGATAGGAACGAGGTTCCCATCATCCTTTGCTCCCCTGTTCACTGGAGTTAAGAACTCAATGAGTTCTGTGCAGAGTTGATAAAAACCTTATGAAACTGCCAGTTTTGAATCTGATATTTATTTTCCGTTGAGGGCAAGACGGTAGATCCACTATCAAGTTCAGCCTGTGGCTGTGTCGGAAATCACCCACTAGCTCCTTCCTCCCAAGACAGGAAGTCCTATGTCACCAACTAGCCAACCAACCCATAGTGACTCGTTAGCCAAATTAAAAAAAAATAAAAAAATGCATACATCATTCTTGGCACTGTTAAAAACGTCATAGTGGTCACATTATTAAAAACATTATTAAAACACATCAGCAGGTGGTAATAGAGAGTTAATTAATAGATAAGTACATTCATTTCAACAAAAAAATCCACCCTCGCTCCTCTCGCCTTTTCCATCTTTAGATGCATTATGGGATGTATTGCTGGGTTTGTGACCATCCGTTGTATACTACTTAGTGATGCATTGTGGGATACATTGGACTATATAGTGAAAACCGATGTTCACTCACAATTCGGGCACAATTACGAAATAGTGCAGCCCCAATATAGTCAGTAGGGGGCGATATTGGACACAGCCAGTGTTTTAGTCAAAAACAATATACAAAATAGTCAATAAGTTTTTCTAATTACATTAATGCTGAATGAATTAATTCAAATCATTATTGCCATCCTCATAAACATCACCCAGTGATTTTCTGACATGTTAATTTGTAACACCAATCTGACTCTGTGACATCAAGTACTTTCTCCCAGTGTGCACTTTGCCGCTCTCCTGTGACATCTTGGCCAACTGACCCTTTAACCTGCTGCTCTTTACACTCTCGGGCCGTCCCTCACGCTTCTGGTCTGCGTTTCTCACCAGTCTCTTCCTTCCTCTCCTCCCTGCCCCCCCCTGCTACCTTGCCCCGCCCACCTGCAGTGGCCACCTCCTTCTTCCTGTCAGCTGACCTCTGTGGCAAGCTTGGGCCCCTCCTCCTCCCTCCTGACGCCTTCGAGGGCTCCTCCTCTTCTTCTTCTCCTTCTTCATCTTGCAGTACTAATCGCCAGCGGCTGAATGAGGTCAAGGGGTCACACTCGCTCTCGCTCTCTCTCTCTTGCTCTCTCTCTCTCACTCACAGCACAGATGTTTCTTTACCCGCTCATGCTGTTCATCATCAGTTTCATGTCATTTATGTGCAGAAACAAAAAGTTACTTGCTCACACGCTCCGCCCTCCCCCCTACCCCCCAAAAAAAAAAAATCACATGTTGTTGAACTTTGACCTCTCAGATCGTGGGCAACCTGCTGTATTACCGCTACATGAACCCAGCCATCGTGGCGCCGGATGCCTTCGACATCATCGAGGTGTCGGCCGGAGGTCAGCTGACAACTGAGCAGCGGCGGAACCTGGGCTCCGTGGCCAAGATGCTGCAGCACGCCGCCTCCAACAAGATGTTCCTGGGGGACAACGCCCACCTCAACCCCATCAACGAGTACCTGGGAGCCTCCTACCTGAAGTTCAGGTCTGATGCTGAGGCTAATGCTGATTGATTTGTTGGTTGGTTGGTTGGTTGGCTGGTTGATTGATTGATATTTTATTTTTAACATGTAAACAGAAATGACAAACGCAGCAAAATAACATGCAATTACAACAGCTACAGTTTACATATTCAAAATAAATCCCTTACTTTTGTTAATTCATTATCACCTTAACATGCAAGGCATAAATACGTAAATAAGAATTAAGCTAAAAGAAACATAAGAAAGAAAAACATTTGCAGATTCAGTGACAGTGATGAAGCAACACATCAGTGAGGCTCACGATTGTACCTCAAAAATATCATCCCGTGATATATTTCCTTCAGCTGTTTTATTTATATTTCCACTTTTTTTCAACTCCTGGTTCAAATTATTCCAGAGATTCACTCTCAAAAGCTAAAATACAATTTTTGTGTGTGTGGTGAAGGTTTGTTGTTAAAGTTTGATTTTTAACCCTAAACATCAAATATTATCTGCACCTTCCAATACATAATCAAGTCTTCAAAATTTCATATCTTTGACTGTATAAGTGATATGTGTGTAATGATCCAACCTTCTGAATGGCATGCGCTAATGCACGTGCTGTGGTCCCCTGGCTTCCACTGCATCACCGGATGCTGATGGGTTTTGTTTTTTTCCCCTTTGCCTTCGCCCGCAGGCGTTTCTTCCTGGCGGCGTGCGACGTTCCCTCGCTGGAGGAGAAGTTCAACGTGGATCAGTACTCAGACCTGGTCACCGTCACCAAACCCGTCATCTACATCTCCATCGGAGAGATGATCAACACTCACACGGTGAGTACGCAGCACACTCCTCCGTCAGTGGGCCACGCCAGTGGACACTCCCCCAAAGAGGCGGGGCTTTATCTCACCTTTTCTTCTTTCACTAAAAAAAACCAAACACACACCACAGCGGATATTTCACTAAAATATGGATATATTATAAGAACTGCACACCGCCGGACTGGCAATATGGCAGGGTGCCGATTTTTCCCAGTGGCCACTCAAGGTAGTACAGCATAAAAATCCCAAAAAGGGCCCAAAAAGTATTTTTCCCATAGACCGCAATACAAAAATAAACACCTTTGAAACAGCTGACAGGACGACTCTGACCTGAAACGCGATTCTCAGCAAATCTTTCTATTGTAGATTTTTCAGTTGTGGTCTTTTAGTTGTTAAAAATTGATAAAGGCCAGAAAATGATCAGTAAAGAATTTTTTCCCAGCGTGACGTCACAACGTCGTACTTGCTTCTCCAGAATCGCTCTGATTGGCCAAATAGATCATGTGAGTTACAGTGGCATGATGGGAAGTGACGCTACTGTGCATGCTCTATGGGCCCATTAATGTGGAAGTCAAAAACTTTTTCGCCGTTTGCGCTGGGTGAGCAACTTGATTGAAATGAGTGGGCTGCCATCTTGGAGTCTGAGGGTGTGATATCAACGTTAGCTTGCGCCCATATTGCTGTTTGTGCTAGAAGGATGTGATAGGGAACACTGCCAGTGTCTTTAAGAGGACTGCTCTTCTTCCCGCCGCTAGCTGCTGCTGGACCACCAGGACGCCATCGCCCCCGAGCACAACGACCCCATCCACGAGCTGCTGGAGGACCTGGGCGAGGTTCCCACTGTGGAGTCGCTCATCGGTGAGCACCGCTTATTTGATTATTTTTGGTCACAGTTTTTTGGGAAATATTGACAAGATATGAAATTAAGCTCATATAAAAAAAAAAAATTTGAGAGATTTGTTTACCATTCAAACCCGTAGAGGTGGCCAGAATATCTTTGTACCATCGCCATGGTGGCAAACCAAACATGAACACAGTGGTTATTTATTATTATTAGGGAGTGAGCCCCAGCAATAAGAAATAGAATTATTATTATTATTATATTAATTATTATTATTATTATTATTATTATTAATAATAATAATACATTTTATTTATATTCCACTTACATTTCAGCAACAGAGCAGGAAAAATAATTCAGAATTAATGCAACTTAAAGACATAGAAGCAAATAACCTCTATTTTCTTGCTCATTACATCTGAATGAACTAATGGTGAACACGAAGAACAACTCGTTTTGTGTCATTCATTCATTGGATGCCAGCCTTGTGAAATCGACTCGGTAAGCGAGTTGTGCAATCTGCCCGCATCGCCTCGTCCAATCAGCTCTCGGCTTCCGCAGGTGAGAACCCACTTCCTCCCGACGACCCCAACAAGGAGCTGATGGGCAAGACTGAAGTTTCTCTCACGCTCACCAACAAGTTTGACGTCCCTGGCGAGGCCAACACCGAGACGGACGCCAAGACCCTCCTCCTGAAGTCAGCTGGCACTCCAGACTCCGCCCACAAATTGGCAAAGAATGACCAAGCTGTGCCGGTGCAACAGAAATAATAAAACAAAACCTGCCTGTTCAATGTCTCCTCAGCACCAAGAGGCTGATTGTGGACGTGATCCGGTTCCAGCCTGGAGAGACTCTGACCGAGATCCTCGACTCAACAGCCTCCACAGAGCAGGTACGGCAGCACTAAACCCTTTGTGCGTCAAAAATGTATCATTAAGCTTCAGAAACTTTGAAGTCAAAGGACAGATGGATGGAAAGCAAAGCATTCAATTTTTAAAAAATAATTAGGCCGTCAAATGATTAATGATGACTAATGATTTTAATCGCAGTGGGCTCTGAATTTCCATAGTTAACCTCGATTAATTGCCTTTTAAATTGCACGTTTAAAATTCTTACTATTTTTCATTTTTATGTCCATATTAATATAAAGCAATTCTTATAAGAGTGTCTTAATTGGGAACCAAACGAACACAAAGAAAGGATTCCTTTTTTCTATTATTGTTGTATTTTGTATTATTTCTTTCAAAACAGTGCATCCAGACCCACTTCTTCCATATGCATTTTATTGAATGAAACAAAACGTGACCCTTGTCATGAATCCAAAACAAAATGTGGAGGGTGTCGAGAGCACTTGTCTTTATTAAATATAAATGCAAAGAACCGCAAGGAAGGAGAAAAACTACTTCCTTTCTAGTCTGAGTTGAGCATCTTATGCGATCTGCTCCAAGAATGAAAGCGAACAAATTTGCGCTGGCAGCAGCGTACTAGGCTCTCCGTAGCTGCTTTTCCATTACTCCTAGAATTGCGCAAAAGCTATATATCGTGATAAAAAAAACTGGTCATGGAAACACCTAAATGTCAGGGTCATGTGACCAGTTCACTTCAAGTGAAAATGGCACATTACGTTCGGAAAAGTTTGGGTTGTTTTCATAGCATTTACAACACAGTGAACCGCCAGTCGGACACTGTAAAGAGGCTGTTCCCGCTCTGAGTCCCGCTGTGGTCCCGCTGTGACGACAGGAAGCAGAGTACCAGCGGGCCATGCAGAGGAGAGCCATCCGAGACGCCAAGACGCCTGAGAAGATGAAGCAGGCCAAGCCGGTGGTGGACGACAGCCTGACGCTGCAGGGCAAGAAGGACAAGATCAGAAGCAACCTGCAGCGGCTGGCCGAGCTGGGCAAGGTGGACCCTCAGAACCGCTACCAGGACCTCATCAACGACATCGCCAAGGTGAGCAGGACACGCGCCTCTCTTGGCCGCCTATTTTACTTTCACCACCACATTTGTACACAAATATGTGTACTTTCTACTTATTACATTGAAAAAAGATGCTCTGTTGAAAGTATTTCACTTAATATTTATTCTAGCTGTTGGTGCTTGTGGAGCTTTTTGTACGAAAGAGGATTAAGGCCACAAGAAGAGAAAAAATATGACTTACTTAAATATATTATTCAAGTTTTCATTTCTAGTTTTAAGTTGAAATTTTGTGAATAAAGTCAAAATTTCGTGGAAAAAAAGTCAACGTAAAAAATATGCGCTTTGTGCTCGCCTGCTGCAGGACATCAGAAACCAGAGACGGTACCGCCAGCGCCGGAAAGCCGAGCTGGTGCGACTGCAGCAGACAAACGCCGCCCTCAACACTAAGACGGCCTTCTTCAACAATCAGATCGACTCGTATAACCAGTACATCAAGACCTGCATGGACAACCTGGCCAGCAAGGGCAAGTAAGTGATTGGTTTGCCAACAGGGTCAGACACACCCCTGAGTGCATGTGGGTGTGGTCTGTCTACTACCACTATTTTAGTTTATTTTCAGTGGAACAAAAAACATTTTCTCCACATGAATGTGGAAAAAAGACAGTTGGGAGATTCAAATGTCAAATGTTTCCTTGGTTCAAACTTGGTTGGTTTAAGCTGTACATTTAAATGTAAACCAATGCCTGTTAATATTCTTTTTGTATGTAAGATTATTTACTTACGAACTACAGTACATAAGGTTTTTTTATGCACAGCGCACTATTTTTCTATTTCTTATTTATTAATTTAAATCTTGGGCACACTGACGTGCAGATGTCAGATATTCTATTTGAGATTCTATATGAGAGGTGTATCATCGAGCTCTGCAGCGGTGACGCACACGTGTCTCTGTCTCCCCCTGCAGGCTGTCAAAGAAACCCGGCGACAACAAGGCCAAGAAGAGCAAGCAGGTGTCGCAGAAGTACACGGCGTCTCGTCTCCACGAGAAGGGCGTGCTGATATCCATCGACGATCTGCAGCCCAACCAGTGAGTGGCGCCACCAGCTGGCCACCGCAATCCTCTCCTGCCTAAAGCTGCGCCTGTTTGTCCTGCTGTGAGATGGGGAATTGACTGTCAGCAGATTTGAGAGCTGATCACTTGTTCTCTCTTTGTTCCTCCTCTTCTCTTCGCAGGTTCAAGAATGTTATTTTTGAAATTTCTCCGTCGGAGGCTGTCGGGGTTTTCGAGGTTAAGGCCAAATTGATGGGCGTGCACCTGGAGACGTTACAGATAGAGTATCAGGTATCAAGGCTGTCCCTCTGCACGACAAGCAGACACGTTTCATTTGTTGTTATTATTACTCATTGTCTCTCCATCGTCTTGACTGGACTTTTTTTTTTCTCTGCTCAGGATCTCCTCCAGCTGCAGTATGAAGGTGTGGCGGTGATGAAGCTCTTCGACCGGGCCACCGTCAACGTCAACCTGCTTATTTTCTTGCTCAACAAGAAGTTCTATGGGAAATAGATGAAAGAAGAAGATGCAAAAAGAAACAGACACTGAGCTGAAACCACCAGACCCTCTTTACAGGGTTGCAGAAAGCCCCCAGAGCACACACACACACACACACACACACACACACACACACACACAAATACCACAGCATTTCTCTCATGTGCCTATGCAGAATAATATGCATTATTTTTTATTTACTATGTGGATCACCGTAAGTACTTTATTTTGAAAACACTCCGTCGTTCGGCAGCCTGCTGGAGTTCTTCGCCGGTTTATTTCTCCCATTCTGTAATGCAGCTAGGTCAGAGGTTTAAGAATTGTTGTTTGGCTTTAAAATATTATGAATATCTTGTGCATGGGCTTTTGAATAATTATAAAAATGTATGTTTTATCTAAAGAGATTGTCTCTTGTCTCTTCCTTTTCAAAAGGATGACGCAAAAAGAAGCAAGTTATTGTTTTTATGGTTCTCCTGAATTAGATGAAGATAAACCTATTTAGATAGAAAAACATTCTATTTTATATTGAGGTCGATATTGTTGTTTGTTATTGCTTTTTCTCTATTAAAAAATGGATTCCTATCTCAAATCTTGCAGGCTAATGTGTGTCCCAGTGACGCAGCCAGCAGCAGAGAAAAGCCTGCAGTGCCTCTTGTTCTTTGTTGTTCTCTTTTAATGAGGAAATGCTGTCCAGTTCTGGTCTCCTCAGCAGCAGCTCGGCTAGCAGTCGCTTCCAGGTTCACTCCTGCTAAAAGTCCATTTTTGTTCTTCTTTAATGCTTCGACCAGCAGAAAATGCTTCAAGTCGGATATATACCTAAACATTGGATTCCTGGGACAAATCAACACGAGGGTGATTCATTATGGCGACTTTTCACTTACTGCGGTTCTGGGTTCACAAGGGGTTAAAGTCAAACAGTCCAGCAATGGTAAAGAAAAGTCATGTGACGGCAAATGTCGGCAGCGAAGCAAGTGGTGTGCTTCCTGCGATGGGGTTCACGGCAGACTTCTCCAGAGTTCACTCCATACTGAGGCCGAGACCACGTTCACACCGACCCAAACCAGCCACACCCAGACATTAAATGCTCCAGGGTTCGGTTGAACCGCAGTATACAGGGCTGGTGTGAATGTGCTGTTAGACTGGAGCTTGGCAAGATGGATGAGCCAGAGATGCTGCTCGTTTCTGGGCAAGGTTAGTATAAAAGGTGATCATGAGAAATGGCAGTGCAACTCGGAAAGTCCAGCAGGTGCCGCTCTACATCGTCTGGGTCTGTGAAGGCTGGATGCGGAGGAGACTGATGGAACTCTTGTTTGTAGTGTTTGTAGTTTTGACCATAGATTATTTCATGAACGAAAGGGATTACCATTTTTAGAGTATGCCAAAAATTATTTTTGTTCACGTTTGAATGAAGCTTTACCAAAAAAAACAACATAACTGCTTCTCATGAACTCTTTTGGAAACAATCACTTTGACTTTGCTGTATTTTTTATATACAATATAAGTGAACTTCAAACTTGGATCTGACGTCCAGGTTCTTTGAATACAAAGCGACACAAATACTGTAAGAGAACTTTAAAGCGGTCATGCAAGTATTAAAGGTCCCATACGGTGCCTATTTTCAGATCTTAACTGCTCATCAAGGACTTAAGTGCAGCTGCACGCAAGTAGTTTTCCAAAACCTCTTGAGAGCTCAAGAAAACAAGATATTTAGCCATCTGTTTGCAGCCTCTTGCTGACTTCAGTTTAAAAATTGGTCAAACCTTTTGTGAATTAACTACAACCTACTAAAATGACAAATTGAAGCAGAAAGGTTTTACTTAAAATACAGGATTAAAATCCAGCCATGAATATCAACCTCAATACAGTATATGGTTTTCCTACTTCGGAAATCTTAGTTAAACTTTTACAAAAAACAAAAAAACAATTTGTTGATCAGTAACAGAGAGAATACATCGATTGGTTAATTGATCTGTTTAAGTGTAAACACTATGACAGGTGCCCTGAACTCTACAACTGTAGAACTATATGACTTGGCTACCTGCCCTCTGCAGGCACTTGACTGGGAGTCACCAACCTTTTTGGACCCTAGACCTACATGGTTCTTGAGTCATATGAAGGGCAACCAGTTTGCTACACCCTACTGAAATAACAAACTTTCTCAGTTGTATATTATTATTAATTCTACTGATCTATGTGAAAACACTGGTCACGTTTATGACTTCTCAATAATGATTTCACAAGGTTGGATAAAACTGAATTTTGGACGAAGCTCAACGAGTTGTGAGGGCTACCCATGTGGTCCTTGGGAGCTACCTGGTGTCAGCGGGCACCACGTTGGTGAGCCATGCACTCGACTCATCATATCCTCTAACAGACCTGACATGGGCGCTGTGCCACTCTTTCACATTTCAACAAATCGTAAAACTGATTTCAAAACTCACTTAGAGCTGGAAAAGGTTTGCGCGCCGCTTTAACACGGTCGGAAACTATAAAAAAAATATTTTTATCCACTCTGTCGCCGCCGCGTGGACACCAGCGGCATAGACGCTTGTTGAGCGGGCCACTGTTTTTCTCGCAGCCGTGTGAGGATAACCAGCCAGCGGGCTCTCGGTGCGCCAACCAGCGCCGGCAGCGGACGACGGAGAATCTCGTTATATCTGTGGCGATTCCTCCAAAGAAGTGAGGAGAATACGGTGGAAGAGGAGCAGCGCCCGTCGACACACTTTGAGTCGAGGTTGACGGAGTCGTCTTGCTGGAGGAGTTTCTCTAAATATCTCCGCTGTCCGTGGATTAACGCAGGACTCTGGAGCGCTAAACCCGAAGATCAATCACTTTGTGGATTACTTATATCTTATTTTTTCCCCCCTCGTGCTTCGCGATTGAATTCACTGCGGCTTGGGTGCGCGTAGTTTGTTTTTCGGCGGGGTTATTTTGTCAGACAGAAATCCGGAGAAGTCCGAGGCAAGAAGACCCAGCGGACACTTGTTGAAATACAATTCACCGAGGAAACCTTTGCCCAGTCGTTAGCTTAGCTGGCGTTTCCACTCCCCCGCACGAACGACAAGCTTCCCCAAACAGTAGCGCAAACCAACTGACGTAAAACGAGAGCAAAAAAATGCCCATGCTTTCCCGATAAAATTGCTAAGTAGTTCCGAGTGTTTACTAGCGGGGGAATTGTTTGGCCAAACCGCACAGAGCGAGTCGACAGCCGCTAAGCTAACTCGGCTAACGGCCATGGCAGCTAACGTCCTGTCGGATTCAAACAAGTGGTTCGCTCGACAATGTGTGTCAATATGAAGTTGTGTTTTCGTGGGAAACTTTCCATTGTCAACCGGCGGTCTGATTAAACTACCGTGCACGTCACCGGCGACCAGACAGCCGCCACAGGCTTCAATTAAAGTTGCTCCTCCAGTGTTGAAAGTGCCAAGCTTTACTGACGGAGCTGTGCGGGTAGCTTAGCTAACGTTAGCCGTTAACTGGGCTCACGGAGGATTGACGCTTGACGGCGGGGAAACTTTTGCGCCCATCGTTCGAGATGTGTGCTTTGCTCTCCCAAACAAGACCCCGCATGGCTTCTCCGAGGGACGCCGCTGAATAAAACTCAACCCGAGCAGCACAGTCTCCCGTCGTTTCTTTCCCCCCAACTGCCCCCACCCCCCTGGATCCCTCGGCTGAAATCGTCGAAGCACGGCCCCGCACCATGTCGAGCTCCCCGGGCACCGGTGGCTCCAACCCCAGGAAGTTCAGCGAGAAGATTGCGCTGCACAACCAGAAGCAGGCAGAGGAGACGCGGGCCTTTGAACAGCTGATGACGGATCTGACCGTTTCAAGGGTAAAAAACAAAACAACAACAACCCGCTGCTCACTTGTGTGTTGGCTGTGCCGCATCACCCCTCCTTTGACCCGTTGGTGCCTCCCGTTCTGTTCACCTCTTCTGTCACTCTTTGACCCCCCCCCACACCCTGTTGTTGCTTTGGGGTGCCGTGATTGAGAACTCCATTCACACTCCATTTGTTGTTTGATTGTCAAGTAGCAGTAGCGGCTCTTCCGTCCACGGTGGGTTTTCATGGCTAAAACGAGGTCAGATTGAACACCAGTGCAGTTCAGGGTTCCCAGGTCAGGTTCACAAACTCTGTCATCAGGACAGCTTGGTTTTTGTTGTGGACACCTTGAATCCATAGTTGACTCCATCCTTGTCTGCACAACCTGAAAGCATCACAAGCTCATCATACATGGAAGGTGAAGCCTGAGTTTTCCTCTCAGTCTAACTTTGAACGCACACCCAAATGTATTCAGAAATCCAATTTACTTTATTTGATCGATTGAGTTCAGATTGCAGCAGCTACTATAATGTTCAGTCAGTCAGTCCACTTTTATTTGCAAGGCAAGGAATCGCCTCCGAAGGAGTCTTAAAGCGCTCTGCACATTCAAAAAAAACAAAACAAAAAACGTGACTGTTTCAGAGAAAGCATGCAGTGACGGTCGCCAGGAAAAACTCCCCAGTGGGAAGACATCTGGAGCAGACCCCCGGCTCTGGAGGGTGCTCATCTGCTTTGACCTTTAGGTTGGGATAAAAAAAGGAAATAGACAAAAAATGAGGTGGCAAGAGAAAGAGTTAGAAGTAGAGTCAGAGTCAGAGTGGCAGACAGGCCAGAGTGAGTTGCAATTACAATATCCAGGTATTTAAAAAGTTGTCATCATGTATGTATGTGTGTATGTATATATATATATATATATATATATATATATATATATATATATATATATATAATACAACATGGAAACAATATATATATGTGTGTGTGTGTGTGTGTGTACCAAAAACAATCACAGTCACTGTCTTAAAATAAATTATTATTATCATTATTATTATTATTGTTATTATTATCATCATCATTATTATAAGTATTTTCTTGATGCTGTGACTCATTTTTAAATGTTCCATTGGCACAAAGTCAAGAATGGTGGCCATCAGATGTCCGCTGCATGCAGTGGGACACCTTTGCAACTTTCCTTTTTACTGTCTTTGTGCTTCTGCTGCTGCTGCTGCTGCTGCTGCTGGTGTCATGCTGCCATGTCACACCATGAAACTATTTAGTCTCAATTTAGCAGATGCTCACTGAAAACCGCTGATAGATGGAGTCCATTCAGGTTTCAGATCACGCTGTATTTTGTCAAACATCTTGGCGACATGTCATAACGTGGCAGCAGGTAGAAGAGCTGAATAATAGCATGGTGGCGGAGGCTGGCGGTGCGGGGCAGGCAGAGGCCTCGGTGACCTGCTTTATTCTCGCGCCGCCCGCCCACATTGATTTTCTATCTGTGAGTCTGTGGGCTGCACGCAGTCAAAGAGGAAGGGATTTCTGAGGTGACGGCGAGGTTTGAACTGTGGCTGACACCCAGCAGAGGCCCAGAGACACAGAGAGACCCTGTCAGTCCGCCAGGACACTGAACACAGAGCTGCCTCAGTGGGCAGAGGAGTGACTGCAGTGTGGGCTGTGGAGGAAGTGTACATGCTGCAGCCCTGTCACACACACACACACACACACACACCACAGCCTGCCTCTGCTGCCGTCCATTATATCTGCGTCGAATGTGTTTGCTGTTATGTAACAGCCCATGCCGAGCTGGAGTAACAGGTTTTTTTTCTCTTGATAAATGCATTGTAGCTGATGTGGAAGCTTCATAAATCACAGTTGAATGATCTATAATCTGCTCGTGTTTTGTGTTACGCAATCGGAGACACGGGTGCTGACTGATTAAATCCCCATCATGTTTTATCATGCCGCAAGATAAACAATGCTCGAGGCGAGGAACAGACTGACAGCCAGTCCGTGTTGGTTTGGGTTTTTGTTTTTTTGGCGGGAGGCGGTGGAGAGGTGACCAGTCTGCCAGGGTGATCGTCTCCAGGATCACTGACGTTGACCAGTGAGCTGCACCGCTCAGATTTGTGCTCTGGGTTTTAATAATTCAGTGGATTCCATAGCAAACTGCTTTGCCTCACGGTAGATAAAGATCCGGGGGCGTCCGGGTGGAAACGCCATAGCCGGAGAGCTGCTGCTAAGGAGATTGGCCTGGATGCTGCTCGCCACAGCCTTATCAGAGCTGGAAGAAGGCTAATGCTGCGCAGTGACAAATCCTACTGGTCCACTTGCATGTGATTGACAGATCAGATGTGTGGCCTCTCAGGTGTTTTTCCTCCGCTCTTGAAAAACATCAAACCTTGTCAGTGCTTTTCTCCATCTTCTTATACTTAAGGCAGTAAGGCTTTTTGAAATCATATATATATATATATATATATATATACACACACACACACACACACACACACATTAGGGCTGCAACCAACGATTATTGTGTTGCAACCTTGAGTCCTTGTGTCTTTTTTTTTGTCGACTAATCTATCGATTATTTTTTCGATTAGTCACAGCTATCTTCTTTATTTTCACCACCTATTTTGGACTTCTACTACAGCATATGTTATCAAATATATCAAAAATAATGACACACAAAGCATTCATTATCTGTGACATAGTTGTTTTATTGTCAACGTAAATAGGTATATCAATTCACGATTTAAAGATTATATGCGATGTTTATCACAGTTAAATACCTTAAACGGACACACGGATTACAACTTAAATATCAAATTAATATGCCCTAAATAACACAGTTGCAAAGTGAAAGAGTGTCACAATTCAGCATAAACGCCAGTATTGACGGGCTGTAATTCACTAATTACTGCCGTAAAGTACGCATTTACCTAAGTGAACTAGCGTTCGCTAAGCTAGCTTCTTCCACGATTTTCCGACGTGCGAAAAAACGTGTTATGTACTTGCGTCATAGGCTGATGATTAATCAACAAATAACCGTGTCATTCAAAACATAACTACAAAATATCCATCTTTGAAGTTATTTTTACGTCATTGCAGCCCTAATAGACATATACATATAAGAAAAAAGATTATATGCTATAATAACAGAAAAGGTCAAATGAACTTCCAAGCTATAACACCCTTACTAACGTGTGTGTTTGCTGGTGGCCCTCAGGTGCAGTTCCAGAAGATTCAGCAGCTCCGTCTGTCTCAGACCCGTGCGCCGTACTACGGCGGCTCTCTGCCCAATGTCAACCAGATTGGCAGCACCAGCACCGAGTTCCAGGTAGGACGAAAATAATAAATAATAATAAATGATAATAATGGCGGTTTGGATGTATGTTGTGGCTTTTCAAGGGTCTCATAGAACTTCACATTGAAACCATTCTTCATTCACACTCTGGTGGTGGTCAACTATGCTACCGTTCAAGAGTTTGGGCTCACCTGCTCATGTCAGCATTAAACTCCATTAGAACTAGTTTTCTGAAATAAGGATCTTAAATGCTCTGCGATCATTTTGAGTGCACAAAAATCATAAGTATCGGAAGATTTTATCGTTCAATGAAAACCATCGCCAATGTCTAAATAAAAGTGATCGAGAGAATTCCAAGTGCAAAATGATGTGCCAACCCACTAAAGGTCGGCTGTTTTAAAGAGCCTAAAATACAAACCACAATGCTTTGTTTACTCTTTGATGGTTTAGCACACACAGCTGAGTGTGACTATAATACAAAGCTTTGTTCTAAAAATGTTTCCATATTTTCCCTCAGTTTTGAAACATTCAACTTCTGTAATGATGGCTGCACATTAGACACTTGATATTCATTCTCTGAAATCACATTCAATTAGACATTCAATGCAACTGTCAAAGCTATTTGTGTTCAACTCATCCTGACTGATTTTCGTGCACTAGTAATTTTCTTACAGCAGTTCAGGAGTTTATTTCACAAAGCTGGTTATAGTCAAGTTCAATGCAAAAAAAAAGGGGGGGGGAGGTCAGTTTCTCACTCACTCGCGTGTACAAGGTGATGCGGGTAAAGTGCCTTGCCCAAAGACACAACGACAGAGGCCGGGATGTTGCCGGGTTCCACCTCCTGAACTTCAGTCACCACGCAGTGTTCGTATTCTCCTCACTCAAACCCTTTTGCATCGTGTGATCTGGTTCTATCACTTTTGCCTTTTCTTATTCGTAAGTTCCGCAGTGCTAAACACGAAGCGAAAACAGAGTGAATTTGTGGATGAATAAACAACTCGTGCTGGCTCGTCCTCAGAGCAGCAGCAGCAGCAGCAGCAGCGTTTGAAAACCTCGTCTTAAATGTAAAGTGGAGCTTCAGAAGAACAAACAAGCTTCTCCTCAGCGCCACTTTAAATAATTCAGCCGCTTGCCAGACAGACGCAGCAGTGAGAGATCAGTCAGTCAGTGGGATCTGTGTCAGCTCTCCAGGGAAGCAGCTGTGGATGGATGCAGCGTTTCCAGGTGAACGTGCTCCTGCAGTGCAGTGCAGTGCAGCAGAGTAGAGCCGGGAGGCGCTGCAGTGACCGTACCTTGAGCCCACAGTGAGAGACCCTGAGTGGACAAACTCATTCATCCTGTGATAACTGCAGGAAGCCGTCCTGTATAGCAGTCTGTCTTCAGTCCTCCCAGGTCACACGAAGCCCCCCCACCCCAACATTCTTACAGGTTTTGAATCCTGCAGCGAGTTTCTTTGTATGCACCGTCAACCGTACACAGGCACGTTAAAGTTTTATCTGTGAGACCATGAGATCAAAGACAGACGTGCCTCATAATTTGATCATTTCCCTCCGTCAGACTTTTTCAGCTTTAATCAGTGACCGTCCAGTCAGTGAACTGAACCCCAGATATGACAATGTGACGCTGCACATCCTTGACACCGGCCAGATGTTGGCTCCGCCCTCTGAGGTGGACTGCCGTCTTTTTGGCCTCATCAGCTTTTCCAGGACAGACTTTCTGACTTTCTGAGTTTCGCCTAATTTTTTCGGTGTGAACTTACTCCACTAAAAATTGGTGTGAAACCTTTTAACGTTTGCATTTAAACTGTACTAAGTCTCCAAAGTTTTCAGATTTCAAAGAAATAAAAAAAAAAAAAATGTCCTAGTTATCCTGCCCTCAGAGGGCTTTGCTTACGCCAATAAACCGATAAATATTAGATGTTGCTCAGACTTGAGTATCAGTGTGTGCCCTAAAAATCTTTGGAGCATAATAATTGTTCTTCCTGCCTCGCGTATAAAGCTTGAACTAAAGTCTTCTGCGTATTCATGACGCTGTGGCTGGAGGATTTTGGAAATTTCGATGTTTTATTTAATTTTTTGGTTTATTTATGTATTCATTGATTGACTTATTTATCCTCCGTCTGTCTGCTCTCTCCTCCTCCTCCTCCTCCTCAGGGCGGCTTCCCGTCGGGGTTGGACTCGGTGCGAGGGACGCGGCACCACGGCCTGGTGGAGAGGGTCCACAGGGAGCGCGGCCGCATCAACTCGCCGCACCGCCGGCCCGTCGACAAACACGGACGGCAGATATCCTTCCGCTAGTATGTGCACGACCGTCCGGGCCGTCGGGGCTCCCGGTCTTCTTCTCGCTTCGCTTTTGCGTTGTTTCTGCTGTCTCGATTGGTCGCAGGCAGCTGCCTGGTGCCCTCAGCGGCGGACCTAGTCATGTGACACGGCGGCGTGGGGCTCGGCTTGGAGCAGGAGGGGATGCCACCGGGTAGCGTCAGATTTCCAAGTCTCTAGGACGTACCGGCGAGGAGTTCTAACCGTTTGAAGTTTCCCCATTAAAATTAATGGGTATGGGTCAGGGTCAGGGTCAGGGTCAGGGTCAGGGTCAGAGTGTAAAGGTGAATGAGGGCATTTCCACTCCTGGTAATGTGGTCAAGTGCTCAAAAGTCTTGAACAGAAGGTGGCCTCAGGCTGGAACTCAGCGCACCCCTTCAGTGATGTGCTGGGCTCTTCAGTGGTCGTCTGGCTGGTTGGACCCAGAGGGGAGGGGCGGGCAGCAGGATGTTGCACCTACATGTCAGTTTGTCAGAAGCGTGAAGGTTGTTTTGTTTTGTTTTTACCAAAGAGAGGCTGGAGATCTGAACCACATTCACACAGTCTGGATTCAGACCAGACGTTTGTGCTGCGTTCACATCCAGCAGCCACTGTCTTGCCGCCTCGCAGCGTCATACTGTACAGCTCAGGGGTTCCCAAACTCTTCCACGCCACGCGCCGATTTTTCCCAGTGGCCGTTGAAGGTACTGCAGCGAAAAAAAATCCCATGGGCCATGGGCTTTTAAAAAATACAAACTATAAAGGCCAGAAAATCACCAGAAAAGAGTTTATTCCCAGCGTGACATCACAGCGTCGTACGTGCTGCTGTGTCTCCGCTCGTTCTGATTGGCTGCGACCTGTTGTGTCTGTAAGTGACGTTCTCCAGAATCGTTTTGATTGGCCAAATAGATCATGTGAGTTACAGAGGCATGATGGGAAGTGACGCTACTCTATGCATGCTCTATGGGCCCATTAATGCGGAAGTCAAAAACTTTTTGGGTTTATGCGCTGGGTGAGCGACTTCACTGAAATGAATGGGCCGCCATCTTGGGGTCTGGGTGGCTGGCGTTCACACCATTCAATGCAAACAACTGCCAATTTTAGAAATATCGCTTTTATTTTGCGAAAAACTGCAATGGAAACGCAGCTTATGGCGCCAACAGCTCTGCTCCAAAACAGAGAGTTGCGGAGACGCAGACGCTCAAAGATGTGTTTGTTTCCTCTTTGGAGAAAAGTCGATACAACATTTTCACGCCGCGATCGTCGGGCCATGAAAGGAGTTGTTGTTGCTGCCAAGGACTGAAGTGAATCCAGCCGTCACGTGCGGCCGATCCTTCAGGAATCAGACACCAGAGAATCTACGTTGTTGTTATGTTGTGGTTGTTGCTGTTTGTTTGTTTTTTTTTGCTAGAATTTAAATCGGAGTAAGAAAATGTTTGGGTAACTCGTCAGTCGGAAGATCTGACGGCGTTTAATCACGAAGCTCAGCTCCTCCAGAGGTCTTCCTCCATGTTAAACTATTAATACTGAGCACACTTCAAACAAAGCCTTTCTGTCCCAGTGATGCCAGTGATGCCTGACAGCAAATTCTTTTTCAAAGCAGCCAGTATGAATGAGCTCTGTTTACACAGGGGGATTTTGAAAACAAGAGATTTTTGTCAGGAAAATATTTGGTGGATGAGCTTCTTCTTTTTTTTTTTCCCTTTTTCTTTTGAATAGGCACAGACGGCGTTCAGCTTCTTTTCAGTGCCGAAAGTCAAATTGAGATTCTCATAAAGCCGAGACCATGTAGAAGCCATTTGAAAGGGGTTGACATGATGGCGGTAATATTTATCTGTGATTTACTACCATGTCCACATGTGTCTGGAGAATGAACGACACACTGAAAAATATATGTCATAGTTGTATGTATATACAGTAGCACAATTCTGTCAAGCAAAAAACTGTAAACAAAGTCAAACAAAAAAATAGTTCTGCAAATCCGACCCAACAGAACCACCTGCACCCACCGAGTCTGATGAATGAGAGGATTTTGCTCCAGAGGGGGAATGAGGGAAAAAAAAAGCTGAAAACAAAATATATAAAATGAGTGAACTGCACTTCCCTGGCAGTTCTGGTCATGTGATCTTTCACTTTTGGGTGCATATTATTGATTTGGGTTTATGACGTTCAAATAACTGATGTTGAGAGTCTCCCGTTGTTGCCAAAATGGACACGACATCACATTCATGGCTAACTTGTGATTGTGCCCTGTGTGTCTTGTATGTTTTGGGTTGTTGTTGTTTTTTTTTTTGTTGTTTTTTTTTGTGAGGATGTCAGCGTCCCAGCAGGCGTGCTGCGTCCATTTGAAGGAAGCACGGGGTTGATTATTATTCACATGCCAGTGTGTCTGCTGTCGGTTGCAGTCTGTGAGGTTTGTACACACTGTGTGTGGATCTCAGCAGCAGCAGCAGCCTGTTCATTCAGAACCAGTCTGACCAGACAGGCTCCTCCCTCTCCGCCTCCACCTCCACCTCCACCTCCACCTCCCCCTCCCCTCCCCTCCCCTCCCTCCTGCTGAGGAAACACTCACCTGCTGATTCCTGCTGCTTGACCGCTTTAATAGTCACTTATGTACTGGAAGCGTATTGCTGCCACACTGAAAAAAATGGGTCAGTATCATGTAATTACGTGAAAGTTTCACGTTTTACATGATCGTTTTCAAGTTATTGCATGAAACTTTATTTTGTCAAAGTAACAACATCATTTTAATCAAAGATTTTCACTTTATTTTGCGATAACCAATCGAAAATAAACAACAATAGCCCTAAGCAAGGCCCTTTGGTTCATTTGCTCGACTCAATTAAACTGGCCTGGTTTGAGAAATGGTGAGATCCTGAACTTTTTGGCCACCGTCGAGGCCAATACTTTGTGGAGGATTTTGAAATGTGTGGGATTGTACCGTCGGAAGAGTTAATCCGACTCTGTTGAGACGCATGAAAAGTCGTTGTAGTACAGTGCCTTTGATTGCCTCGTTTTCTTTAGTTTTGATTCGTGAAAATGATCTTGTATAAATGTGAAACTTTCATTGGTGTTGGTTTCATGAAAACATGTGAAAGTTATCATGAAAAAACATGAAACTTTCACGTCATTACATGATATTCAGCCTCCCCCCAAGCCCTCTATTATTTTTTATTTGCCAGCCGTATGCTACGGTACATATGCTGCTGTAAAAGACCACAAAGAGTGAATCCTGGGTCTTGTGTTGGTGTTGAAGGCAACACCAACTCTTCCTCTGTGTCCATCCGTCCCGTCATTGACTAATTGTTTAAGAGCCGACAAATCTGAGCCGTCATGGTCAGCTTCAGTTGACGCCAGTGTGCAATAATTGCGGACGAGCTTGTCTGGCCAACACCGGACTGTCCAGTGTTGTCTTAGCGAAACCCCGCCCTCCTCCGCGCGTCTTTTCTCAGACCGAACACCAGGATGCTGCCATGGAGTCTCACCTCCTGGATTTCAATTTTTTTTTTATAGAAATATTATATCTGTCTTTCTGTCTGTCTGTCTGTCTGTCTGTCTGAATGAATGCATGAATGAATGTATGTATGTATGTCTTGAAAATATTCAAGATAGAACAAAAGTCCCCGTGATTTGAGTTGATTCGTTGTTCTGTTTTTTGGGGTTTTTTTGCCTTTACGAAAACGTGCTTCCAGCTGAGTTCGCTTTCTGCTTTTAGCCATTTTTCAATGAGTTATGGAAAGAAGTTTTCCAGATGCGGGTGCGACTTGCTTCCTTAACTGACGGCCACGCAGAGAGCTCGCCGTACGGAGCCGTGTACCTGTCGCCGCCTCTGGACAACAACTGGAGAAGGTGAGTGAACCGTCTGGAGCGAGCCTGCTCGACTCCTCTCGTCAGTCAGTCAGTCAGTCAGTCAGGCAGTCAGTCAATCAACTGCTTATGTGTGCGAAGCGCGAAATCCCAACCAAGGGCGTCTCGAGGCTCTTTGCACGATCAACGAGAGAAAAGTGGAGAACCTCCAGTTCTCCCTGTTGGATCCCAGTCTGATGTGCCTCTCGGTGTGATCATGTGTTGCAGCAGGCGGCAGGCAGACATTGTTGCCCAGAAGAATGAGAATTAGAACTAAAACCCTTGATTGTCACCGTGAGCATTGCCGCCGACATTTAACTGTGAAAATTAGTTTCGCAGCAGAGCAAAAGAACACGCGAGAACACAGTATGACAACAACAGTATTTGCAATTCTAAGCTGCTGAAAGTTGAGGAGTTGCAGGGCCACTGCCACTGTGCCTGCCGCCATCTTGTCAGAGTAAAAAGCAAACAGACAATCGCTCCATCCGGGAAACCTGGCACCAAAATTCTTCATACACCTAACGTTTATCGTTCTTTCCTCACCGTCGAACTGCAAGCATGTACAAAGTCACATAAATATAAAATACATATTTTCAGAATAAAATATATGGAAAGAATATCAAAATAAATGTGAAACAAATCGCGGTGTTTAGCGTAGTGTCGTAATGTTAATGGTGTTTTAGGTTTCAGCCTTTTTTTTTTTTTTGTCAATTTCTCCACATGGACCAGACATGCAAAGGAGTCAAAATTATGCTTCTCGCTGTCCCACGGTGAAAAACAGTGAACAGTTACAAACAGTTAAGTGCACAGGCACGACAACAAAAGACAGACGAGGAGAAAGAGTTTATCATCCTAACAGCCTGGTGAATGAAGCTGTTGGCTGATGGTGTTGCTCACTCTCTCCATGGCAGCACCATTCTTGGTCAGTGGCTGCTGTTGGGTGTGGCCTCTCTGGAAGTCAGTGACAACCTCTTTGGTCTCGCTAACAATTATCCGGAGGTTGCTATTCCTGCACCACATAGTCAGCAGGTTGACCTCCTCCCTGTAATGAGTCTTATTCGCCTTTGGAAATGAGACCCACCAGAGTTGTGTCGTCCTCGGTGTGATGCTGCCCGAGGTGTTGTTGCAGACCGGTACTGTTTGCGGCCTCTGGCTATGGAAGTCCAGCAGCCAGTTGCAGAGGGAGGTGTTGAGTCCCAGTTTGTCTAATTTGCAGATGAGGCAGCGGGTGTGTTTACAGGACGGCTGGGTGGCCCAGAACTCAGCAGGATTTATTTACCTCAGTGAGCGCTCCTGTGGGTGTGTTGGGGGCGCGTAGCATGCTTTAAATCATTTGCAATCAAATGTTATTTGTACAGTGCTAAATCCCAGCCAGAGGCGTCTCAAAGCGCTTTGCACAATCAGGAGAAAACCAGCGGAACCCCCAGGACAAGCAGGGTGCAACAGTGGCCAGGAAAAACTCCCCTTTACGCAGAAACTTAGAGCAGATCAGCAAATCATCAGCCAATCAGAATGAGCCGAGACACAGCAGCACATACGACGCCGTGACGTCACACTGAGAATAAACTCTTTGCTGGTGATTTTCTGGCCATTATAAAAAAAAAATTAAAGACATAAAGTCCATGACTGAAAGATCTGCAATAGTAAGATTTGTTATGAAGCGTGTTTCAGGTCACAGTTGTTTTACAGGCAGTTCTTTTTGTATTGCGGCCTATGGGAAAAATGCTTTTCGGGCCACTTGGGGTTTTGCCCCGCAGTACCTTGAGTGGCCACTGGAAAATAATCGCCCTGCCGCCATATTGCCAGTTCTGATAATACAGCCATGGTCCTGATGCAACACGTGTGTTACAGGTGCATGATGGGAAGTGGCCCTACTGCTGCATGCTCAAATGGGTTGGACTATGTGGAAGTAACCCCGAAGACGATACGTTTTTCAGCATATGCGCTGAGTAGCTAGCTAGCAACTCCATTGAAATGAATGGGCCGCCATATTGGACGCTGGGAGGGTTGGTTGCGCAGAATATTTTGCCTCTCCGTCTTGTTTGCCAGTCCCTCGTTTATACTGGCGGTGGGGGAGTGGAGGTGGGTGGAGCCACATTTAGCCTCAGCAGCCTCAACTGCGGACACAGTTTTTTGTGACGGATTCAGCTGCACATTAAACAAGTGCCCCGTGTGGATAGACGGGAACGTCTCTGCCTCAGTTCCAGCATGCTTCCCTCGTCACGCCAAACAATCGAAAGCATCTCTCGGCTTTTGGTTTCAACGCTCATTAACGGGATCCCGCAGCGGTCTCACACAAAGTTACAAAGCAGACGGTAAAAAGAAAAAAATCAGTTCCACTGACGACAGGATTGACATTTATTTCCTGGATGGCTCACGCCACTTCCTGTTGCAGTGTGTTGTTGGTTTTTGGCTTCAGCCTGCAGACAACTGTGATGTCAGCTTGCCGAAGGAATACACTTCCTCCTCCGCGCACACATATACACAAACACACACACGCACGGACACACACACAGACCAGTATTGTGGTTATGGCAGGATATCAGCAGTGAGTCCACACACAGATTCAGTCGGGTTTACACATGTTCCAGATCCTGCCCAGCACTTTGATTCACGGAAAAGATTTTTACTGCTGATTTTTTGCAATCTTATTTGAATGTTTCACACCGTAAACTAGACAAAATAGAAAACACTGGCCTAGCGGACGGCTGTCTGGCAGGGGGACAAAATTCAATTGACTTTTTCAATACCAATTTTTGTATTTGCGGGACATTGATAGACATTCAGTCAGTCTGTGGAGCCCGTCGAGGACAACTGCACTGCCATATAACGATGAACATCTTTCCATTTTCACTTTGTTTTGGCCCAAGTGTCTGAGGGAACACATCAGGTCAGAATCAGGACTCGAAGAGCTTTCAGACTCTCGTTCTTATTTCTCCACCGAGAGAATCTTCTGCTGGCAGCCGACTGGTGGCTCCATGGTAACAGTGTTGTTGTAACCAGAGGCAGACTGCCTCGGCGCTCCGTCTCGGGGGAGAGCGGGGCGGCGATTGTTTACAACGGCGGCCAACATCTGCACTGCATTTACCTCCAGTCAGAGACGGAGCTTTTAACTCTTTCACCACCTCGAGGATTCAAGGGTTATTTTCACTGCGTTTTCTGTGCACAAGAGAACAAAATGATGTTTCTCAATTCGTGGCCACAGTGCTAAATAAAAGTATCGATAAAATCTGAATAAAATATGGCATAATATAATAATGAAAATGAATAAAATAAATAAATAAATAAATACATTAAATTCACCCTAGTTAAAAGACATAGTCCATCCTTGCAAAGTGCAGGTAGTGCAAGGAGCAGTACCATCACCGTCCAGCACACATCAGAGTACTCCCTCAGAATACTTAATTACTCCCCAGGGGGAAATGACTCAAACGTCACATATCTGACGTGTTGACGTCGGGGTGGCTGGTGCCAAACCCCCCAGTTCCATTTTTAGACGGTGACTTTGAGAGGGGATAGTCCCGCACGACTGGAACGCCAGGGAACCGAGTGGTTCGCACAGACCTCCGGCGCTCTGCGACCGTCCGGCTGGCCCGCGTGTTGCATCACCTCCCCGCCATCTGCTGAGAGAGAAATCTGGCTGCTCACTCGTTCACTCATGTTGGGAGTTACTGCTGGCCTGGCAAGACCATTTCTCCAAGAGCTCCTCAAACAGCAGACCCGAGTGCAGCTTTGGAGTTGGCAAAAGTGTTCACATTCTGTACTTAAGTAGAAGTAGGGGTACTTGTTAAAAAAAGATCTGGTAAAAGTACAACTTCTTTACTCAAGTAAAAGTAAAAAAGTAGAGGTTCATACTTAAGCAAAAAGTAATAATGATTGTCTTTGCCATTAACTAAACAACACATTTGTTACATGCATGTTGACACTTTTAATAACAATAACCAATGTAATTTTCTACATGTTTATTTTTCTCTGTACTGAAAACGTACTGAAAAGTGACCCTAAAGCTGAGATGCTCTAAAAGAATCTCCCTCTAAAATATCATTAACTTTTATAATACTAGACAACAGCAAAGTTCAAATAGCCCCGCTTCGAGCAGCAACAACTATAATGACAATAGGTTGGTTACTTTTAACAGAATTTGTGTCTTTGAAAGACTTTAAAAGAAAAAAGTATCAAAGTAACGAACATGTTTTTCCAAATGTCAGGAGTAGTAAGTAACAATATTTGTGTACAAATGTAGGGAGTCAAAGTCAAGCCGTCAGAAAAAGAAATACTTGAGTAAAATGCGGATACCTGAAATGTCACGGTACAGTCGCAAAGTATTTGTACTTTGTGACTTCCCACCTCTCTGTTTTCTCGGGAAGTCATCTGTTTGAGGGTCACGGCCTTGATCCAGTCCCACGCCCTCCCCCTCCTCTTCCTCCTCCTCCATCATCTCCTGGCTTCGTGGTGGTGTGTTATTCCCATACCAGCCTCCCTGGAGACCCGATCCCAGGCTGGGATGGGAGGATTTGTGAGGGTCCCCCTGGTGACTCCATCTAGGTGGTCTGATGACTGCCTCCACAGCTTATCCCCTCTTTCTCCAAGAGCCCCGGGAAAGGAAGCTGCTGTTCATTTCTTCTCAGTTGTTTCCCATCTGGGTTTCTACCCTTTTCTGTCTGTCAGTCAGTCGGTTAGACCTTTGGTTCCTCACCGGTTCTTCTCTTATTTCTTGGAAAAAAAATACCTTGCTGCTCATTTCACCTTAGAATATTTCTCCCATAACATCAGATCCAGCAATATTAGAGCAGATTTAGGTGCATTGGTGTCACCATTTCACAGTGAGAGGACCCAGAGTCCCTCCGATTTTTTGAGGCCACAACTGTTTTGGGTTTTTTTGGGGCGAAGTGACCTGAGATTTCCATGATCTCAGAATCATGGGCAGATGCAAGTGAAAGAAATCTGTCGTTTAGCGGCAAAATTTTAGGAATTGACAGCTGTTTGACCCAAGTGCTTCTTTTCCATGGAAAGAGGAACGTTTTGTTTGGGAAGAACATTCCTGGGATCACTTCATGGAGACTCCGCCCCTTCCAACCGTTCAAGCATGCAGAGGATCAGCCAGAGACACTGGCAGTGTTGGCAGAGAAGCCACAAACTTGATTACTGATTCCAAAGTGCAGAGTGAAGAAATTTCCAAGCAAATTCAGTGCATCAGTGGGTGAACATAAATTTTTTTTTGTTGCAAATTCTGCCAATGAGGTGAGGAGTTGTGCAGAGACTCCTCGGGAGGCTGAAGGCCATGTGAAAAAATGAGAGAGAAAAAAAATCATTCCAACCCATTAAAGCGGAGAAGAACAGAATTTGAAAAAAAGACTACATACCTACATGCTGGTACCACTGTTGGCAAGGAAACAACAGGTATTGATAAATCTGTCTTTTCACTGGCCTGTTTTCCCAGCATGCCGTACTGGTCTTAATTTTGTTTTACTGCTGCTTCTCACATCCAAGACAGTTAAGGGGTAATGTTCCCGTTTTGTCTTAATTGATGAAATTCACTTGTTGGCTGAAATCCAGGACACCCATTTTGAAAGCCCACCAATCATTTTTTGTGCCAACCAATCAGACACTCTGCTGTTGGACTCCTCCAGTAGTGGAGAGACCTGATTGGCCCATTTTGACCAGCACTGAAAAAAGCTCCACCCCCTCATCCAGAACTTGTCTTGTGAACTATGCAGCCTGTTGATGAAGCAGACCTTCCGCCAGGCCACTGCTGTGGCTGGTGAAGGTGAGTTAGAAGGCGGAGCTCCGGTGGCTGCTTCCACCTCTCCATCTCCTCAGTTATCACTCCATCATTGTGAACTCCCTCCTGTTCAACCTCCAACATGTGCTGTCAGGGTTTTCTTGGTGCCGTCTGAGATAAATGGCAACAAAAAAAGGCACGATGAAGGTATTTTTTCTCTTCTCCGTAGCCTTCGAGGTAGCTTCTCTCAGCTTCCACATGGCTAAAATGTGTCTGTCCTTCTTCTTTTTTTTTCTTTTTTCCCCCCTCTGTCTTTGAAGGGAGCTGCCGCCATGGACGGAGGAAAAACGGCCGGGTTTTAGATTATTATCCCAACTCAACAGGTGACCCTTCGACTCTCCGCCTCTGTCCTCTGCCCCGTGCTTCTTCTTGGTCTCTGGGCCAGACTCTCGCCTGATCTCTTGCTTCTTACTCGTCTTTACTCCTCTTCTTCTGTCCCTTGTTGAAGATGCGCTGAGGTGGAGCTGAGCCACACTGAAGCTCGTGGTTTCCAATGCTCCGGAACGGCCAATCAGCGGTTGGCCTTGCCTCTTTACTAACACGGCTTTACTTTATTTCTTTCTTTATTTGATTAGGTCATTGCACATTAATCAACAGTTTGCATAGTTTCATGCCTTGTCCTAAGCCAGGTATCGCATAAATACATGCAGACAATACACCACAACATCTTACACAAAAAATAAGTCCAGAATCACATAAAGGTTAAAGGTCAATATAGCAAAAATTGAAAAGACAAATAGGTTAACCATGAGAGCAGGTCTGCCTGGTTTTCACTGTTTAAGGGTTATTTTTTTAAAGCTGGTGTAATTGTCACAGTTTCGAGCATGAGCTGGCAGTGGTCTTCCACGACTGTGTCCCTCTGATAGACGCCACCATGTGGCTAAATCTAGTACTGTGCCGTTGAGCATTACAATCTCCTCTATTCAGTGCTCAGATGTTCACTCTGGAAGATTTTGATGAAGTCCTGTAATAGTTCGGTGAATTCACAACCTTGAAGATGAGACAGACATCCAAAAACCACTGGTGGCTGTCAAAATCCAACATTTTGTACTTAATAACTTTTCAATTATGGTTTTATTTGGTATTATCTAGTGTTTTTTTGTCATGTGTTCTCGTGATGAGAGTCTTGATTGGTGTTCAAGTACTCTCTGATGTATGTGACCATGTTGTATAACAGTAAGAAACGTGAGTAAATATTGTTACGTGCCTATAGATCTTTGCTGACTGCATAGTTTGGAAAGGTCTTATATGTTTGAAATGTGATAAGATAAATTTAATTCTATTATTTAACATGTCACTCCGGAACTCGAGTCCAACACTTAGACTACCTCAATCGCTCACTCACTTACTCACTCACGATTCCTTGATTTCAGCCTTTTCACGCCCCTGCAAGCTGCTGTGTGCATGCACCGACTCTCTTCTTTAACCATTGATCAGGAAATGATCTTCTGCTCTTAGTGTTAGTGTTGTCCCGTTTCAGTTCCAGTTCAGTTTTTTTCTTTTTAGGGACAAAGACATAAAAGTTTTATATCTTTGTCCCTGAAAAGAAAAAAGAAAAAGATTTTTAACTGTGGAATTTCATTATGTCCGAAATTAATTCCAATCAAGTTGTTTTTATTTCGGGACAAAGATATAAAACCTAATGCTTTGAACTTCCACACTTAATTATCATGTAATAAGCAATGCTTCAGAGATGTAGGAGATCATTTTAGCCTTAGACTCAGGTCTGTTGCTGCTGCTGCTGCTGTGGAAACCCACTGTGGGCCCCCACTGACTCCAGCAGAGTTGCACAAGAAGGAAGATCAAGTTTGTTTTTGTTTTTTAACATCCTCACCTCACTTTTGTTTGCAAATAAAAGATTTATGTAAAGAAAGACAAATGGCAGAAACCAGTATGAAAAACAGACCCTTTCATGGTATTCAAACACTCTAAGTCTTGCGAGGATTGCGCGCACAGCACGGAGTCAGATACTGTCATTGCATTGTAAAAACAGCTTCACTACCTTCACCGATATTTCTTCAGTGTGCGCTTTCGTTGACGGTTCAGGATCGCGAGGAATACAGTTAGCATACCGTGCTAAGTTGTCAACCAGAGCCTTAGCCGAAGGACAGCTGCAAAATGGCTACCTGCATCCACCACAAAATAACTTTAGGCAGCAACGTTTTCAAATGTTTCATATGCATCCCAGGCTTTTTGGCGTAATCTAACAGAAAGGGGGTGATAGATGAGAACTGGCCTGTAATGAAATGAGCTCTCCAAACACAGGCTTCTTGCAGTCGCATTATTCCAGTCTTCTCAATTTAGTGAATGGAACCACAGACGACGTCGTTGTTGAAACTGATGAGATCCTGCAGGTATTCTGAAAAATTCAATGCCGCTGCTTGTTCAATTTTCACTGCCGACAGCACTGCAAATTGACATCTCAGCTAAGTGTTGAACACATCATCGTTCCAATTGGATGGAATATTGATTGACACAGGCTCTGCCCAGTCAGAAGAATCCAGAAAAGTCATGAGACAGAATAGCCAGTGAAATAGCACAGAGCTTCATGATGATGATGTTGTGTGTTTAGTTCAATTAGACCAAAGGAATGGTCCCGAGGCATTTGACTTTCCATTTAGGGCTTCCGCAGAGTGACGTTCTCCCATAGACTTTGCCAGAGTTCAGTGATTTTCTGACTCCCATGCTGCGCACGTATATTTTCTGTGACGTTTCAAGTCGAAGGGGTCTAAAAAGATGTGAAAATGGGCATAATTAAATATTTCTTCCATTAGGATGCAAGCAATTTTAAAAAAATATATATTTCGTTATTCACACTGTGAGGTGATAACTGACTTCCACCATCAACCCCCCAGAATAAATTCATGTTTAACAGTTAAAAAGCATCAGATTGAGAGCAGCGGCGCATCAGCAGCGATGCTCGCTGCAGCCTGGGAGTGACGCACGAGGAGGAGCCGCCGCCGGTCCTTCACGGGGGCACTCGCTCAAAGCTGTAACCGTGCATGTGTGGGCAGGCTCGCGCAGCCAAGAAAGGTCCGCCGAACCCTGAGATTTGAGCCGCGGCCGCAACGAGGAGGTCAGGTCGGCTGTGGAGGCAGATCAGGAAGTGACTCAGCCACCTGAGGAGGAGTCCTCCTCTCTCCAAGGTGCTGATCACTCTGCATTAACCACCCCCCCCACACCCACACCCTCTCACCCCCTCTCCACACAGGACCAACTCAGACTCTGCCCTCCACACCAGTGCCATGAACCCCAACCCCCAGGACCCCTTCGGCATGAACCAGCAGATGGGCCGTGGCCCCCCTCATCGGAATGGTGAGAGTCACGCAAAACACACACACACACACACACACACACACAAGTGATTCAACATTCAAAGTGTTTGTCGTTTGCAACATGTTTTTTTTAAGTTGCTTTGAGGCCTCCGAGGTTCCCAAATGACCAAACATGTAATAATATGTGGGTCTAGAAACAATAATACAAAAGATTGAAAAGGAAATGTTCATTTGGTGCCCAACTAAGACACTCTGGTTTGTACTGCTTTACATAAATATGGACATACAAAGGAAAAATAACAGAATTTTAAACATGCAAATCAAAACGTGATTAATTGCAGTTAACTGTGGAAATTTGGAGGTTAATTGTTATTCAAAAAATGAATCGTTTGACAGCCCTAGTTTTTTCAATGTCAAAAAAAACCTGTAAAATGTACATGTGCTTTTGACCGTCTTCAGTCTCCTGGCTTCCTGTCCGCGTTCATCCACTACAGAGCAACCGGCTCTAGCATGAGTCACTAAAGCTCCCATTCAGCTGCTGCTGCAGGGCTGCACCCACCATATGATAATACTTGTCAGACTGCCTCGCCTTCCCTGCAGCGGGGGCTGCACCCGCGTTACCGCAGCCACCCGGCAAAGTTTATGGTGTTTGCGTTTCTCTTCTTCTGGTCATTGATTAACAGGGGGAAAAGAACGGTCCACACTGCCGCCGCCGTCCGTTCAGCCGCCGCCAGCCGGCCAGAGTCGGACAGCGACGGCGTGTTCTGTTTATGAACCTCTGAGTGAAAAGAGCGGCGCCTCCGTCCGGCCCTGGTTGACGGTCACATGTTGCTTCCTGAGTGTTTCTGGCAGCGGCCGCCTGCTTTTGTCTGATCTGGCCGCTGATGAAGTGCCGCACTGCATTAACCACTGGCTGTGTTTAGCCTGCCAATTTAAACAGGATATTGCCTGAAGATCTCCGCCAAGTTTGGCTCACACACACACACACACACACACACACACACTTCATGACATTTTCTTGCCTGTATGGCTACAATCAAACATTTTCTTCCTCTTTTTTCCCCCCAGTGAATTGTTCCCTCTCAGTCTGAGCAGGTTCACAGGTCTACATTTTTAAAACGTTCACAGCCATGTAGAGCCACACGGCGGAGTCAGTGCTGTGATGCTGCTCTCAGTTATGAGCCAAATTTTTTTTGGACTTACTTTTCATTCTATTGTGTGAAATACACAGCAGCACATACGACGTGACGTCACGCTGGGAATAAACTCTTTTCCGCTGATTTTCTGTGCTTGATCGCTTTTTTTATAAACGACTGAAAGACCACAACTGAAAAATCTACAATAGAAAGATTTGCAATGAATCGCATTTCAGGTCACAGTCGTCCTGTCAGCCGACTTACTGCCGTTTATTTTTGTATCGCAGTCTATGGGAAAAATGCTTTTTGGGCCCATGGGATTTATTTTGCTGCAGTACCTCGGGTGGCCACTGGGAAAAATAAGCATATTGCCAGTCCAGTATCCGGTTCGTTTAATACATCCATGGGTTGTACACTACTTTTAGCGATGCATTGTGGGATACATCGAGTGGACTATACCTAATGAATACCGATGCAGTGTAGTGACTATATATCCAGTAGGGGGCGATATCGGACACAGCCCCCCCCCTCTGTGGCCACTACCACACCTAAAGGGGCGGAGCCTTCAAGCACACACCCACACACACATCCATGGACACGCCCCCTTGTTGTGATGTAAACCCGAGCGACTGATCATCTCTCTCTCTCTCTCTCTCTCTCTCTCTCTCTCTCTCTCTCTCTCTCTCTCTCTCCCGCCATCCCTCCTGTTTTCATCCCTCCCTCCCTGCGTCCGGCCATGGCGGCGCTCAGCGAGCGTCAACGAGACGGAGGCCGATGGCTCCGCAAGCGGTGAGTGCTGGCGGTGAAGAAGTGAATTTGTGTGTGTGTTTGTTTGTTTGCTGGTTGACTGACCTCTGGTGTGGTCCTCCTCCTCTTCCTCGTCCTCCTCCCCCTCCTCATCATCATCTCTGCAGTCTTCTCCTTCCCCCCACTGCCCACCGAGGAGGCTCTCATTGGCCTGAGCAAGCCCCTCCCCAAGCAGCTGTGGGAGGCCAAAAAGGTGAGACATCTTTTCTTGTACAGGCTGAGCGTGAATAGATGTTGCTTTATGTCTCAGTGCTGTTCATTCAAACTGTTTGAACTTTTTAATTAAGATGTATCCGAGTTCTCTACAGCTGAGTATTCAATACATGGAACTGGCACGTGCCTAGGGAGGAGGATGTTTTCTGTTTTTCATCAAAAAATGAATGGACATTTATTTTCATTCCCTTTAATTCTGCTGCACTGAACAATTTTCCTGTCCGGTCCAAATAAAGATGCATTTAAAAAAAGAAGTTGATTGAGTTGTTTACATCGTTGGAATCAGTTGGTCAGCATTTTTCAAATTTAACAATCACACGTTATACAAAGTGTATTGCGTTTTGATGCGATAATTTGCACAGTTGTTAACACACTCTGCGCTCCATCAATTTTTGAATTGGGATTCGTTTGAGTTGAGGATCGATTTTGGATCAAATCGTGACCTCAAGAATCAGAATCTTATTGTGAGACACCGAAAGATTCACATCGCGTCTGTAAACTGTCCATCCATTATAACTGTGACATTGCTCCATGTGGTCATTGGAGGGTTATTAAACACACAAACAAAGAGACACACGCAGACAGCTGGTGTCACTTATAGGCCGACGATATTTTACTAACAACCTCGACATTACGAGATGATAAAAATGCTGATCTTTTGCAGTTTGGTCTTGTGTTGCGGCTCTCGGTGGTTTCCCCCTCGCCACAGTGGTGTGACCCTGATCTAAAAAGAAAAACTTCACAATGACACTTTCAGTTCAGTGCTGACCTCTGACCTCTGGGATACATTTCACAAATGGCTTATTTTGTCCTCTGTTGTGACGTTTGTGTTTCAGGTTCAGTCTCTGGCATCGAGGCCAAAATCCTGTGAAGTGCCTGGAATCAAGTGAGTCCGTCCTCTGTGCTTGTGTTCGGCTTGTGCTCAGTGAACGCCGTTGTTGTGACGCAGCCGCTGGAATCCTAGAAATGAGAGGCCACACGCGTCCGTCCTGTCAGACAGGAAGTCCCTCTGCAGGGCGAGGAACAAACTCGCGACTGATTGTCTTCCTTCTTGGTATCGCAGGCAGACGACGTCTTAAATCAGCAGCAGCAGTAGCAGCAGGTCTTCGGACTATTGAGCGCACCGGAATATAAGCAAGACCCACTAAATTTAAAAGTAAAAAAAAATTGCCGATATATTGGCCGCACATTGTAATATGAGATATCGACGGTAAAAATCAGTTACGCAGAAAGATTTTTTTTAACTTTTAATTAAATAAATGTTTTTTTTGCCAACACAGCTGGTTATTTATTTTTTTTTTTTAAATGCAGTAGCCTGGTCCGAGTCGTCTAGTCCGCTGGAATTCTCCGCTGCCTTTGTTTGAGTGAATTTGCGGAAGTTTGTAACTTTTTCCTCACTCGGTCAGTCGGTCGGTCGAGAGTTGCTGACGCAGAGTCGTCACGTCAGAGAGTGATGGACAGGCTCAAACAATGAGGTGACATCACAGGGCGGAGCCAACACCCGACTGGGGGGTGTGGTTACAAGCCGCGAGGGGAGCTGCCCGCTGCCTTTGTGACATCACAGAGGGCGGAATTCCAAAACAGTGTGTGATAGAAAGACACAGAAAATCACCAGAAAAGAGTTTATTCCCAGCTGGACGTCACAATGTCACACGTGCTGCTGTGTCTCCGCTCGTTCTGATTGGCTGCGTCCTGACGTGTCTGTAAGTGATGTCCTCCAGAATCGTTCTGATTGGCCAAATAGATCATGTGAGATACAGAGGCATGATGGGAAGTGACGCTACTGCGCGAGCTCTATGGACCCATTAATGCGGAAGCCAAAAACTTTTTCGGCGTACGCGCCGGGTGAGCGACTTCATTGAAATGAATGGGCCGCCACATTGGCCTCTGGGGGCCTGGGAGCAGCTGAAGAAGAAAGGATGGTTGGACTTCTATGGTTACTGGCAGAAGAAGCAGGGCAGTGTGCTAAAAGCTAATTGCTAACCTCCTCTGCAGCTCTGACTCAGAGGCTGATTGGCGCTCGGCCTGCGGGATGCTGCGTGCACGCTGACGTCAAGCACGCAGCTTGACAGCAGCCGACCAGATGGTGAAACCCAGCCTGAGAAGCTCCTTCGCGTCTCTCTGCGAGCAGATCCACCGTCTTGCCTTGAAAATAATGAGCTTGTCTGAACTTGAGGTTGGCCATTGGCTGGCAGCCGAGAGACTGACCGACGACCCGCCTTGTCCCTCTGCCGCAGTATTTTCCCGTCCCCGGAGCAGAACCCCGGTCTGTCCCACTACCAGGGCCTGCTCAACTCCGGCGGCTCCCTGCCTGACCTCAGCAACCTGCACTTCCCTTCGCCGCTGACCACGCCACTCGACCCCGACGACGGCGGCGGCGGCTACGCCAACCTGAGCGGCGGCAGCAGCACCGGGAACCTGCCGGCGGCCATGATGCACCTGGGCATCGGCAACTCGCAAGGTGGGTGTGGCCCACATTCTGCGGGGCCTCCGAAAAATAACCTCCCATTCTTTCCCGCTGATCGTGGCGGTAGCAGCTGCTTCACGGTCCGAACAGATCTGACGCGTCACATCAAAACGAGTTAAGCGCCAAAGTTCAAGCATGTGGAAAGCAGTGCAGTTGCAGCTTTGGAGGCATCCTTCTGCTCTTACCGGGAAGCCACAGGAGGGATCCCAGTCTGGGAAGTCGTCTCTCCAGCTTGTGACCTCAATTGAACGTCTGTCTGGCAGCTGGATTGAGGAGCCCAGCCAGCAGTTTATCATTTGTAATGTAATTTCCGACCATCCCCCAACTTTTCAATGTGAATTTTGTTTTCACACTGTTGACATTTGTTGTTTTTACGTGTTTTGACACCAACCTGCTCATGGAAGGTGAACAATTGGCCACCTGGCTATAATCTCATTTATTACATGTAAATGCTTGTTGTATATATATTGTCCCATTTTAAACAACAGCAATAACAAGAGCAGAAACTTCTGTATCTCAGCTTCTTGGTCAAGCAGGGAAAAGCACCTCACTCGCTCTCTGCTTCGCGTGCGTGCGTGCGTGTGTGTGCGAGCTCCAGGCTGGGTCCGGCCTGGCCGAGCACCAGCCAGACTCGCGAACTTTGACCCTGTTTTTGGCTCTGTACAATCAGCTCTTTTTCTTCACCCCCTTTGGTGCAGTCATAAAGCCGAGCGTTTTTTGGGCTCGGGTCCTGGAAAACTTCATCACAGCTCCCAGTGTTCTTCCTCCGCGTCTGTCTTTTTCTCCTGTTTAACCCACTGCCTGCGCTGCCCCCTGCAGGCCTGTCCTCCTCGCTGAGCAACCCGTCCATCCAGGCGTCCCTCAACAACTGCCAGCTGCAGTCGTCCCTCAGCAACCCCTCCATCAACTCGTCCCTGCGCCTGGCCAACAGCTCCCCGCGGCGGCGGCCGCCTCCCATCAGCCCGCTGACGCTGTGTCCCGGCGGCGGCGGCGGCGGCGAGCAGCGCCGGAGCCTGGGCAAGCAGCTGTCCCCCACCATGTCCCCCTCGCTGTCCCCCATCACGCAGGTAAAGTCCGCACGGCTCGTATGAACAGAGGGCTTGTTTTTTTAGTTGGTGTCGATCAGCTGCTTGTTGGATTCTTGTTCCTGGGAACTTTCTGTGTGCAGTTTGCAGGTTCTCTCCGGGCTCTCCGGCTTCCTCCCACACTCCAAAAACATGCGTGTGACGTGAATTGGGAACTCTAAATTGAGCCTAGATGTGTGTGTGAGTGCGAATGGTTGTTGGTCTGTATGTGGCCCTGCGATGATGAACTGGCCACTTGTCCAGGGTGTCACCCTGGCTTCACCCTATGGCGGCGGGGAGAGGCTCCAGCAGACCCTCATGACCCCGAGTGCAGGATGCATTGAAAATGGATGGATGGGTTGGATATGTTGGGACCCTATAAACCAGGGGTGGGGCCACAATGGGCTCTAAAATGTGACATGGGGCCGGAGCAGCAGCAGATGGATGGAGTGTTTTGCTGACCCACCTCATAGGAAAAAAAAAAATTATCATGGTGTATGTGGAAAACGTGTGATTTAATGTTAATTAAAAATGACCAAAAGCAAAGTTACAATTAAATCTGTGTCTTTGAAGCCCCACAGTATTTAGCTCTTTATTGAATTGACTCTTAAAGCGCTGGGAAAAAAAATACAGCTATTTTATTACTTACTAGTACTAGTACTAGTACTAGTACGAGTATTAATATAATTCCTTCAAGTTCGGCGGGCCGTATATGGCCCCCGGGCCGTAGTTTGCCCACGCCTGCTACAAATGGATGATTTGAAAGGTTGATTCAGCAATGCTGCTCCTGTTATTTTCTATCATCAAATCTCTTGCTGAGCCGAACAAATAGTTTGGATTGCTCCTTCATTCTTTCTTTTCACTCCCTCATATATAGTAAGTAATACGTTTTTCCAAAGTAATGTACCTGATTTTTTTTGTATTTTGTTCGGTTTTGTAAAAAAAAAAAAAATTGTGACTGGCAAAATTTGATCGTATAGATTTGACTGGCAAAATTTGGTGTATGAATTTGCTTTCAGCAAATTGTGTTATCTCAAAGCAAACACTGCATTCTAATGCCCTCTCTAATTAAAAAAGTTACAAAAAAAAGAAGAAGATGGATGGATGGATGGATGGATGGATGGATGGATTAGCAGCTCCTGCGTCACAGAAACCACAAGCGGGCAAAAAAACCCAAAACAAACAAGAATCCAGATTGTTTGCAGCGCCGCGGTTGTTGCGTCCTTGTCAAAAGTGTGCGATCTGCCTCCTCCCTCCCTGCAGGGCGTCACCCTGGACACCAGCAACATGCCGAGAGAGCCGCCGCCACCATACCCTCTGTACCAGCAGACCCAGCATGGCGTGGACCACCAGCAGCAGCAGCAGCAGCAGCAGCAGCAGCAGCAGCAGCAGCAGCAGCAGCAGCAGCAGCTGGTCTCCCCCCTGCAGAGCCTCCCGCTGGACTACAACAGCAGCCAGGTGACGTCTCACTCCTCCATCCATCAAAACAGGAAGTGACTGCTGCGCGCGACACTTTGAAAACCACAGAAGAAGACAAATAGGAAAACGTGGGCTGGGTCCAATATCGCCCCCTACTGCGCGCATGTTGAAAACTTTTAATTTAGTTTTTTTTAACTCCCGACATTAATATTCAAGTGTGTGTGTCTTTGTGTGTGTGTCTTTGTGTATTTTTCCTGTGACAGCAGAACAACATGGCGATGCTCTACAACGATCCGTTCATGGAGCCACAGTTCTCCAACTGCCAGAGCAAAACGCTGCCCTGCCAGGTGACACACACACACACACGCACGCATAGAGAGAGGATGTACCTAAATGAGCCACTAGGTGGAAATACCACACACAGAATGAGCTCAACTGAATTCTCTCTGCCGTCTTGTCGGCTCAGTTTTCCCTGCTGGAAAACGCCATGAGCTCCTCCACAGGTGGCTCCTGCTTCAGCTCCTGCACCTCCCCCTCCTCCCTCTACTACTCCCAGACGGTGCTGCCGGCGCTGGGCGGCAGCCTGCACGACCCGAGCCACATGAGGCCCAACATGCTGTACTCCAACTGCAGTGGTGGGCTGCCCAACATCATCCTCACTGGTGAGTCCAGCCGGACACTGTCAAACTGTTCATCACACACGTAGAGGTATTATATTATTATTATTATTATTATTATTATTATTATTATTATTATTATTATTACTACAGCCACCCATTGGCGTATGAATGTGTGCTTGAATGGGTGAATGCGAGGCTTTGTAAAGCACTTTGGGTTACCGTTAAGTTGCTAGAAAGCGCTATATAAGTGCAGTCCATTTACCCTTTACCATTATTATGATTATTCTTATTATTAATGATAAAAATAACCCAACTAAAATTTTTGTATTGTCCACACGCCTTCGAAGTAGAAATACAATAAAAGAATTTGAAGTTGGTTCATCAAAGAAAAATCATGAAGGCGCCAAAAGCACAATTTGCATGACATTTGTACCTCCTGGTCAGTAGGTGTCGCACTCTCTGTCCGGCCTCACTCTTCATGTGTGGCATACATGCTCATGCAAAACTATTTTCTGTTCATAATGTGCACTAATGCGGTGGTGAAGGAGGAGGAGGAGGCTCCCAAATGCATATTTGTGAGATTTGGCTTCAACAAAAGAGAAACGAGGACTAAACATTATTTACCTGGAAGTCGTGAAATTGTTGTTTATTCTCCTCTGACTCCTCCTTCAGAGTGTTTCATAATGAAACGCCCGCTGACGGGTGTGGCGTGGCTGATACTGTAGCTGAGCGACTGCTAGCTTAGCGACCGTAGCGATGTCATCCGCCTTTTTCCCTCCCTCCGCCTCAGACGACTCCACCCCCAGCCTGTCCAAGGACATCAGCAGCGCGCTGTCCACGGTGCCCGAATGCTTCGACTCGGAGGGAGGGTTCCCCCTGGAGGACGAGCTGCGTATTGAGCCGCTCAGCCTGGACGGTCTGAGCATGCTCAGTGATCCCGACATGGTGCTGCCGGACCCCTCGGTGGAGGACACCTTCCGCAGTGACAGGCTGTGAACAGAGGGAGCGGCGCGGGGTGCAACCCCAAAGAAGTTGCAACACACACACACACACACACACACACACACACACACACACACACACATTTGCATTGTAAAGAGTGTACAGAATCTTGTGCAGAGCCACTGTGCATGCACTGCACTACCACTAAGACATTAAAGTGAAAGAACACGTGCACGCAAACACACGGATGCACGCACGCACACACACACACACACACACACACACACACACACACACAATGGGAGAAGACAGCTCCGGCAGAGAGGCCGCACTGCTGCGTCATGCGCAGTGGGAGGAGCCCCAGGCAGCTGCTCCTTCCCGCACCAAACAAGGAGACAGTGTGGAGAGCAGCGCCCCCTGCTGCCTCCACCCCCTCACATTCACCACTCTCCTCTCTTCCCTGACGTCGCTGCCAACACGCACTTTTTTGACTCTGAGGACCAGAGATGCACTTCTGTTGGCAGCTGCAGGGGGCGTGACCACTTCGGGAGGATGGAGGGTGAAAATGGAAACTAGAGGGCGCTGTTGTGTCAACCATTTGTTTCTTTACTTTTGTTTATCTATTTTTTTTTGCCACAGATAACACAAACATATATCTGTATATATACATATACAGATATATGTGTGTGTATGTTTTATAGTATTATATATATTATATATGGAAATGGTGTATACTTACTTAGTGAGCCACAGTCAGATCAGAATGTATTTTAACAATTAAACAAAAAGGGCAAGCTGTTTACAACGATGAGGTTTTATGACATAAAAAAATATCTATATATTTTTTTTTAAATTTCTATCTAAGAAATAATAAAAAAAAACAGATTATTTCTGTTTTGGGACAGATATCTTCCCCTGTAAGTTTTAAAACAAAATCTTCAGCCTTTCCCCCCCCCTATAATTGCAAGTGACAACCTAAATCTCTTGAGTTGAGGAGTCGCTGCAGCAGTTACACACTGCAGCGACTCCTGCTGGTGGAGGAGGAGTGTGTCCGTCTCTCCATGTTTCCTGGGAGACACGAGTTGGTGTTTCAGTTTTAACACCAAAGATGAGAGTAAGCCATGTTCACGTGCGTGCGTGTGCGCGCGCACACACACACACACACACACACACACACACACACACACACACACACACACTGAAGCACCAGCATTTCTAATATTTCAGTCTCTCTCATAATATTTACAGATTATTCTGTATTGGCTCAGCCATGCACTTGGGACATTGAGCGCCCCCTAGTGTCTCAATTTTAAGATGTCCAAGATATTTCTGTACATGAACATGCCTGTGATATAATTTCTAGAGCAGTTGTGGCCACTTTTTTGCTGTTTGACTATGCAAACCCTCCCTGCTCCCCTTGAGCAGGTGTGTTTTTTCAACTATATGCAGCGAGACGATCACAGCGCCACCTGTGTCCACAGCAATTTTCTTTCTTTCTTTTTTTTTTTCCTGTTGGAGGGGTCTGAAGGAGGGTTAACGTTTCTCTAATGCTTTTTTTTTTTTTTCTTGTTCCTGGTGTCCTGTTACCTTTTTTCAGGTGAGTGGCTGAAATGGAGCGAAGCCACTCTGCAGTCGACTTCCCCCCTGCTGTTCTCTCAACACTGCCACCTGCTGCCTTACTCTGTCGCTTCAGCACCATTTGGTACTAACGTTGCGTCTCCTCTCACTTCTGATTGGTCTTACTGTTTTTGTTTTTTTTTCGTCCGAACTTATTAAAATGTACAGCTCTGTTATTTAAGGAAACTTATCGTCCTTTAGTGTTACTACTGTTTTTTTTTTCTTATCGTTATTTTTTCTCCCAAAAAGATATAAAAATGTTTTCTTGGTTTGTCTGTTTTTGTTTGTAATGTTTGTTATAGTTCTCATCCTTCTGATTTTAATATAAACAAAAACAATAAAACTCTATACTGTCAACGGAGTACGAGACTTCTGTCTTCTGGAGGTGTAACAAGCCTTTTCTGCCACCAGATGGCAGCAGGGGAACGATGTTTTCCCAATTGGTGAAAAAATACATATTTAAATATGTCCCTCGAATAGACCATTTAAACGTTATGGATTTACGGGAGAGCTGCATCTTACCTCTCCCGTGACATGAGACAGAGGGGCAGGAGCAGATGGATGGAGTGTTTTGGTGACCCACCTCATAGGAGGAAAAAGTATATCACGGGATATGGAGAAAAGATGGGTCTTTAAAGTCTATTGAAAATGAACAAAAGCAAAGTTACAACATAATCTGTGTCTTTGAAGCCCCATGGTATTTAGCTCTTTATTGAAATGATTCTGAAAACACTGAAAAAATTGATTAAATACAGCTTACTGACTTGCTTACTGTTCATTTTATGTCTTTAAGTTCGGCAGGCCGGATTAAAAAGCTTTGTTTGCCCATGCCTGATTCAAACCAAAGCAGTAAAAGTTGGTGTTATGACAAAAATGACTCTTTATTGTCAGATGCTTTTGAAACTGTGATTTCAGAAGTCAAGACCATCAAGTCAGGTTCCTTCCTTTGTCGTCTTTGTCTTTATAATGTTTTGTTGTACAGAAATGTATGCATCTTTTTCCGCCTGCTGATGTTCGACATCACTCCTCTCCAACATAACACAAACTTCTGTTTGGAGTGACAGGACGTTGATCTAAGGTGAGGGGGAGGAAAGAAAGTGAGTGATGGGAGCCACACAGCAACGTGATGATTTGAGACCCTCTGACCCCAAGGGTTGTTTTTTTTTGTTTTGTTTTTTTACTTGACTGACACCCATCGACACCTACCACCCCTTCACACACACACACACACACCCCACTTCACCACCACATTTTTTTTTTCTTTTTCTGTTGTGACAGTTTTTTTTCTCTAACCATTCATTTAGAAACTGATTGTTGCTTGTGTGTGTGTGTGTGTGTGTGAGTGAGAGAGGGAGAGATTGGCGGTGTGAGCTCCTGGAAGTGAGTCAAGTCTCAAACTGTGTGTTGAACACAATCTCAAAACAACACACACAGGCACACACACACACACAGAGATAATCACAGTCATCAGTCAGAGTCTGAGCAGGTCAGATGCCAGCCTCACATTCTTCTGCGTGTGTGTTTACTGCTCGGCCGGTGGGAAACTGAAGGCTGTGAGTCGGTGAAGTGTGCATCAGCCGCAGTGGCACCATAATATTGAAGCAGCAGACAAATAAACTCCTGAGAAAATACAAATCTTTGTGAAAGCCTTAATGAGCTGCGACAGCTGCACCGCACATCAGCTCATTGAGACGCACCGACAGCTCCTGCCAGCCACTAGCCGGCGCTGGCACCAACCCGACATCCCGCAGCTGTGACAAGTTGAACAGATTAATTCTGCACATGAAACAGAGACATTAGGCGGCGAAAGCTAAATTCTAACAACCCTCAGGCTGGGATGTCTGTGTATTAACCCCCGGTGGACTGGAGGAGTAAAAAGTGTCCGTGTCATCTGAAGACTTTCTTTGGAGGAGGAAGAAGAAGAAGAAGAAGAAGAAGAAGAAGAAGAAGAAGAAGAAGAAGAAGAAGAAGAAGAAGAAGAAGAAGAAGAAGAAGAAGAAGAAGAAGAAGAAGAAGAAGAAGAAGAAGAAGAAGAAGAAGAAGAAGAAGAAGAAGAAGAAGCTTTATTTATATGGCATATTTCCTTCCAAAGACAGCTAAACGTGCTTCACAGGCCAACACAAGCAAACAAACAAATAAACAACACAAAAATAAAATATGAATTGGTAACTGTGGTTGGTAACAAACACCACACAAACACCCTATGCGTGTGTATGTATATACAGTATGTATATATATATATATATATATATACACACACACATACATACATGAGAATTACTATTTATTTATTATATTTCTAACCCCCAAATAATGTCATGTGAAGAGCTAAAGTGGAGGCTGCTGCTGATGATGTCACAAGGCCTTGAAGGGGTGCGTCCCTTTCCAAGTCCTCGACCCCTCAGTAACTCAGTCACAGGGGCTGAAGGCTGAGAATGTGACATTGGACTGGACTCCATCATATCCTGGGAGGAATTCCATCTCTTCCTGTGTGTTTTTTCCTCATTAGTGTTTTCTCCCTCCCTCCCTCCCTCCCTCCTGCCTGCCTCTCTGGTCTCTCCACAAGCTGCTCCACAACATTCTGCCCCCCCGCCAGCAAGTAGCAGAGTCTCTCCTGGTTGAGACGATGCCGCACATCTCAGCTCTTTAAAAAAAGGCCTTGATGTTGTTGTGTCAGGAGTGAGACACGCCTCCTGCTGTGCACCGCCCGTCTCACCCTTAGTGTTCAGGCGCTGGACGAGTCCTTAGGCGGCTGATTTCACACAGATCCTGCAGGCTGCAGCAAGTGAGACAGAGACAGCTGACCTGAGACAGAAATACCAGGTCCAGGTGTGTCAAGTGGTTGCAGAGAGGGTTTTTTTTTTATTTTATTTCTAAAATAATTAATGTAATTTTCTTTTCTTTTCTTTTCTTTTTTAGTAATGGAGTAATGTAATGGGATTACTGTGGCAAAACTGTTAATTATATCATAAATACTTTATCAAGTAACAATCACATTACTTTTCTGAAATATTTTGCAAGCTAAAAATATCTTATTAACAACCGAAAACAATGATGTCGCAGATTGATGATGCAGCCGTCACTGATATGCGACGACTCACCAAAACAAGCATGGCGGCAGCAGAAGAAAAAAACAGCGATTGCATTTGGTAGCTGGAAATACAAACATTATTTTGACTTAATCTCGTCTAAATCAAAGAATATTGTTGTTTGTTGTACGTTATGTGCAGGAAACAAGACGTTCACAACTGTTTACCTTAGCAGTTTAAGGGTCTATCTTACATACTAAAGACTCTCTGTTGGAGTTTAAAGCCAACTCATGTGGCATCAAACATCTTCTGCTTGTGCACTGAAGCCGCTAACAAATTGGCTTTGAAACAACAATAACAAAAAAAAAAAAAAAAAGGAAACAGACCATGTGATGATATGTGATGAGGGGCGTGATTGGCCTCCTGCTTGAGACCCTTTCAACGTTTCTGCTCACTCGTCTGTCTCTTCCACTGAGCTGACGAGCCGGAACATCGCAGCTAAACACGCACACACACACACACACACACACACGCAGCGCTGTTGATGCTCTCCTGCAGCTGTGTTTGGAGGTCCCTCCATGTTTGTGCTGACATGATGAGATTTGTTTTAAGGTCGACCTTCCAAAACAACCTGAGCTTCAGCTGCATCTGCACAACCACTGGGATCTGTTTGCTTGCGCGTGTGCGCGCGTGCTCGCGTGCGTGCTCACGTGCGTGCTGCGCGCGGTACATTTTATTTGCTGTTACAGGAAGCAGGTTTGCAATGGAGCTGGAGCTTTACTGGACTCTAAATGATGCCGCCGTGACGTCAAAGCCACAGCAGCAGCAGATGTTTCCCATCAGGACGCCTTGTTTCACTCAAAATAGGATTCGGCCGCGGCACAAACAGGAAGCTGCTGTCAGCTTGTAAACAGCGTGCGTGTGCGTGCGTGTGTGTGTGTATGTCAGCGTGTACACTGCAGTCGGTCAGTCTGATCAACTTTTCCCAGATGGCTCGGAGAGACGATCGACTGCACTGGAGTCTTTTCTCAGCCGAGGGGCCGCCTTTTAAAACGCCCTCGCTCTCGGTGGCCCCTCGCTGCAGCCCGTCTTTGGGCCGGAAGCGTGTAAAAAGACGGCTGTTGCCGCCGCTTGCGGTTTGCTAGTAGCTGGAGTTTACTGGAGGGTTGAAGCAGCCTGTTGTTTTGTGTCAGTGGTCGCGGAAGCTGTGTGACAACCAGGTCATAATGTCGTTCTGACAGTGTGTGTGTGTGTGTGTGTGTGTGTGTGTGTGTGTGTGTGTGTGGCTGTTGTGTCTGTCGTTGAAGTCCTCAGGTGTGTGGCCCCTCAGCCTGGCCCCGGACACCAACTGTGAAAATAAAGAAGATAATCATGATTAATCGACTAATCGGAAAAATAATCGATAGATTTGTCAACAACAAAAATAATCATTCATTGCAGCCCTAGACCATTTACAAAAGTTGAAACCGGCTGAAATAATCTTCATGTCTGATATTTCTGACAATTTAAATAAAAAAAATCACTTGCAACCTGACCACAAGCGAGTGTGGCCACCTTGAAAAGTGGACCAATCAGGTTCCTTCTCGCCAGCTGGAAACAATGTGCGGCTTCCTATTGGAGCCGCTGAGCCTTGTGTCTGTTTGTGTCAGAGAATAATGTGGATGTAAAAGTTAATTTGGTGACATTGTTGGTGTTGGCCCCTAGATGGCAACAGCTTTCTAGCCTGCGCAGGAAGTGGGAGGCCATGGGTCACAGGTGAGGTGGGTTCAAGTGCGGTGCCACAGGTTGGTTGTTGGTTAATGA